>OY755248.1:13578452-13798223 GCA_963576725.1 Azorinus chamasolen | reverse complement strand
AAAAGAAACAGATCTATCAAATTTAATTAGCAAACAGAGCAGACCCTGATCAGAAGGCTCCTCTAGGAGCCGTCTGATCTGGGTCTTCTCTGTTTCCAGGTGCGTTAAAACACGTTTATATGAGGAGAAGGGTTAAACAACACAAATATTTAATTACAGTTACTTAGTTGGAGATATAGAAGTTCGAGTTATCTGCTTTCTAATCTGAACAATGTCTCACAGTTCACAGCTGAATGCAAGTGTAAAGAAACGCTGAAAGCTCCTGTGGGAGCTTTCAGCGTTACTTTAGACCTTCATTAAGCTGTCACGTGTATTTCTAGATATATGTAGCGATACACTTTAGAGCAATTCTGTATTGTAACTTTTGAAAGGACTGAACTTTTGTTTGAGTTACCCCGAAGTTCGAGTTATCCGAGTTCGACATATCGAAGTTCAACTGTTCAACCTTTCCTCTATTCATGTGTGACAGCCCAGTACACGTAACAGGTACTGTGTGCGGAACAGTAAACTGTCTGGATATTTGCTCAGTCGGTAGAGCACTCGTTCTCATCTGTAAGTCATGTTTTCCGGGTTCGAGCCCCGGTCTGGCTGCATGTTTTTCACAAGTCCGGTTACACATATAAGAAACAATGACACCATGAATACTGAATATTAATCAAATGAAGTTTTAAATGACCCTTAGACAGAAGTATGTTCTCGAACCCATCCGTCTGTCGAGTCATCAACTCGCACACATTAACCCTTTATTCCATGAATACGTCATTCATTTGCAAACAGAGTAGACCAATATCAGGCGGCTCATGTAAGAGCCGTCTGATCAGTGCCTGACCCGTTTGATTATGGAATGGTAATGATATGACACTAAAGTTTCCGCTAGGAAAAACAGTTTTATGTGTTCATATGCCATTGTAGTCTCATTAATGACCCGTAAGACAGCATGCTAATTTTGTGACAGGTGCCGCCTTACAGTCTCTGCCGGGATATAGTTAAAACCGAAAGTAGCTCGATATCACCATTTAGAGTACACAGATGTGAACTAATGCCATTGTAAAATTGAATCTAATTAATAATCATGACGTCGTTATTTCTAACATGAATACGCAACAGCAAAATTATTAACCAGTCTAGTTGGGTGTCCCATGGAGGGACAGAGAGAAGTATTTTCAATTTGTGCCATGGGCGAGAGGCGGCGGCAAGTTTCTGCACAAGTGGCTTGAAAGTGTAGTACTGGATAGTTTAAATAGAGTAAATGTAAGTCGATCTAGCATCGTAATACACAAATTTTATACATTGTAACAGATAGTAATATATACGTATAAATGGTCCTGTAGTATAGCTCTAACTCGTTTGAGGATGTTTGGTAATATTAGTGTTTCCGGACGTTTCTGGTCGTTTGAATGTTTGAATGGTGTCGGGGCGTTTCGCACCCAATTCGTTTCGGACCCAATCCCACAATGTCCATGATCTCTATCTTTATAGTTTTAAAAAACAGATTATTGTTATACAGGAATTTTACATTCTAATGTGATTGGCTTTAAATAGCGCTCGTGTCACACTTCGTTGGTTTATCGCATTAACTCCTCGCTTGATTGATTCAACGCTTTCACTGCAAATACGTTATCTGCTTTAAACATCTACTTCTGTCTGTCAATTTTAATCTTTGTAAATAATTAAATAAATCTCATTATGATACTCCAACAGTTTGGATTCTGATCAGGTGTGTTATGCCATGTTTGATTAGAATTCAATCTTTTTTCTGCAAATAAACTTCATACTGGGGGTTAGGCAGTGATCGAAGGGGTTATAATATATGTCTGTATTTAGAATATCGTTATGAGATTCAAGTCATTTGGATTCTGATCAGATGTGTTTGCAAATAACCTTTGTTCTCTGGACCAAGACAGCGAAGGTGTTAATTATTCTAATTAAGCTTATCGCTATGAGGTTAACACAGTTTGGATTCTGATCAGACGAGTACACAATGTTTGCATGATCAGGATCCAAACTGTTTTGTAAATAACTTTAATATCCGGGGTCCAGGCAATGAAGGTGTTAATTATCCCATTTTAAGCACAATGTAAATGAAAAATGCAGGGGCACAGTGTATTTCTTTTTCTGATAATCCTTAAAAATGCCTGAGATTTCAACTTTTTAGTTCGAATATATCGATAGAAAAACGAGAAAAATACATGAGATTTGATTTTGTCCTTAAGATAACGGTAAAAACTGGGTAAAATGCCTGATATTATAGGCACAATGCTTGAGAAATTTTTTAAAAAATACAGTACATATATGTACTTTGGAAAAAACCCACAAATTTAACTAGACACTGTTTTTATCAGCATGCAATAATTATTTCAGTTTTTCCATAGACATTTATTTTCCAAATTAAAGACAGTTATTTTAATATAGTTTTGCTTTATACATATATACATGTATATATTCCCTTGCTGAAGTATGGAAGAATACTTTTGACCGAGATTAATTGAGATCAAGCATTTCCTGAAATTATGATTAGACAATAACAAATTAAGTGTTTCATTCATTTCACAAAATTGTTATATTTATTTTCAAGTTTTGGCGGGGTCAACTCAAATTATTTGAATTCCTTCTCTGAACTGCTGATTCCTATGTGGCCTACACCCTGATGGCATATTTACTCTTCCTTGTAACGAAATTTTGGGGCGACCCAGATGCTTGCATCAATGTTTGTCTTGTTTCTCAATTGCCTGTACATATCGTCTAACCATTTAATTTGATCGATATCTACGTTGTTTTGTGGAAACCAGCTATCTAATCAGAGTCTGCACTGGTTTATGCTCTATAAAGTCACTGTACAGCACTGTCACGGGTAACATTTTAAAGTCGTTGTACCGTAAAATTCGTCAAAACAAGCTTTGAATAGACAACGTGATTTTTAGCAAGGGGCGGATGCTGCCCCTTGATATTGTTAGGGCAACGTGGAAAATGCTATGCGATGAAGGGGAAAACCGATTAACATCGACGAAATAGATCGTCTGTGTTCGCACAGAATATGAACTCTACTGACCTTGTTCACAGTGGATGTTTCTTGGAAAGTATTATATAGTGTGTGGCAGTATATGATAATTGTATGAAAAGTTTTTCTGAGATTTGCAGGGAGAACAATTTTGCGGAAGAATCTGCTTTTTTGTTCACGGATTGAACTAATGATCACTGCGTGGCATGAGCATGAAAGACCTTCACTCTCAGTAGATTCATTCACAAAAATTGAGTCTAAAAATAGCCCATATGCTCTATTCCTGGCGATTCGTGTTCCTTATAGTTTAAATTATATAAGTGTATGACAGTTGTGCAGTCTAAGTACTTTTTAGTTGTATGGTAATATTTTAAAACATTTATTCATCTTGAAATAATAAAATTTCAGAAATAAATCATCAAACGTGTAAATTTTACTTGCGAAATCCACTGTGGTGCAAGCTGTACGGCCGCAAATGTTTAGACTTTTCTAAGATGGCGGACAAAACGGAGGCTGAAAGGTAAGCATCACATTTTTACACTGTTTAAACTATGTAGATCTTTCTTTCAGTCATTTAATTGGTGCCATAACACAGAATTATAACGCCCGTCAACAGTGGCGTACCCCCTTATGGTTCATGTCTGTGTGTAAGGCTCAAAATCTTCGGCAAACTTTGCAGAAACTGAAAGTCAGAAATCGAATCGAGAAGGAGGTCATATTTTGCCTCATTGTAAGCTTACCAACTACGCTAAACATTTTCTAACACTGTGGATATATGTATCTGAGCCCGATATTAACGTTGAGTTACCTAGTTTGTGGCACAAATCTACATTTTGTCTTTTGGAGACGTTTGAAAATAATGTTGAGTGTACGGTTTAGCCATTAGAGGTAAAAGTGCACTGTACGGTTTAGACCCGATGTTTTTTGTACGGTTTAGCCACGATTTTCTTTAGAAAAACTGTACGGTTTAGACACAAAACAAATGCTACCATTTGAATATGCGCCGTAGGTCTATATAGTATAATCCCAACTATATATTATGGATCTTCCTTCATGCAATGCATGTTTGCAATTAGGACAGCATATCACAAAAAATTAGGATCGAGATCAGAAGCACAGTATATAATTGGTTTAAACGTATTTTATTTTTAAATATTTGCATGAATATTGTTATGATAACACAAAGGAAAAGAAAAGGATGGAAACGAAAACAAGACTGCTTATTGTGTTTCTCCCCCATCACCGTAACTGCACTCGCTTTATGCAGAAATGACTGCCCGTTATTGTACTATATTAATTGTACTGAACAACTAATTAAATTAATTAAGCAGGATATATCAGTTTATACAAAAACCTTTTGAGAAAGATGCTTCAGAATAAAAAATAAATAAATAAAAGAAACAAAAAAGAAAACGAAGGAAACAGCTTAAGAAGAAGTGCGATGCGTTCTCAACGAGGCCACATGTACACAAAGCAGTGTCATATATGTTATGGTTCAAGGAACTGCAGTTTGTACGAAGCCTCTTGTGCAGGAGCTGCTGTTTTCTGACACCGTAATAAAATGTTTGGGAACAGTTAGCAGATTGATATTCAAAGACGTTTTGAATGCGTTTAGAGTAGAAGATTGTTTTTCATTTTTCGGAGAGGTTGTTCCATTCCTGTATTGTTGCAGGGAGGAAAGAGTTGCTATAATGGGTTGTGCGACAGGCCAGAGGTTGAATATCACCAGCGTTTCTTAATCTTAAATTGCATCGAGAAACCCTTCCAGTCACTTCAGGTACCAGTTCTGTGAGATATTTTGGAGTTAAATGAAATACCATTTTATAAAAGAGAATAAGTCTGTGTTTTACGTCTGGTTTCAAGGCGTTTCCATCCAACTTCATGCATTAATTTACCAACAGAAACCAAGTTAGTTGTCCCAGTTACTATACGGGTAGCTTCATATTGAATTTTTTCAAAACTGTTAGATTCTCTGGCATTACAGTTATCAAATATAGTATCATCGTATTCTAAAATAGGTATCACGAAATATACGTAGATTGTTTCAAGGGAATATCTGTCCGAAGTGAATTTCTTGTCCATGCCTTAGTAGCGATATATTCGATATGACAGTGCCATGTTAGATCACGTGAAAGATGAACGCCAATGTGCTTATGTGAATCTACTTCATGAATTTGATGGTCTTGCATATATACGGATGAGACATTTTTCTCGACATTATTAACGACTCAGTCTTCTTAGGATTGAATTCAACTAGCCATTTCTCTGCCTTTTTAATATACATGTATTATTATTGATATTTGTTGCCATATGTACGGGAGTAATACCTACACTAAACAAGCTAGTGTCGTAAGCAAACAAACGAATGTTCCATCCAATGTCGCTAACAAAATCATTTATAAAAACAAGAAATAACAACGGACCTAACATATATCCTTGTGGAACACCAGCTTCATAGTATTCCAGTCAGAGAAGGTACCATGTAAAATTACACGTTGCATTCTTTCAGTAAGATAACTGGAAAACCAGAATAGAATTATGGGTAGAACATTACTTGGATATATACTGGTTATTAAACATTTAAGGACAATGTTTTACTTTAAAAATTGAAGTGAATTGGTTTTTAAGTTTAACTAACATGTTTTTTTGACATGCCGGCAATTCATTTAGCGAACATAATGGTTAATCTGTAGCATCTGTCAGAAAAAAGAACCTACCCTCAGATTATGTTTTACAGGCATTTTGTTGAGTTGATGTAATTTAGCACTTGGTCGATATCTTGTCAGTTTCGCGATGACGGATCTGGGCTGAGTCTGTATGGAATGTCTAAATGCCATTTCGTAGGGCATACATGCATTTTAAAAGTGACATAAAAATAAACGTGAAATAATTATATAACAGAAAAGCTTAATGAGAAAAAAACATATATTTATTGGACCAAATAAATTGCCAAGTCTAAAATCTTCGTCAATATATTGAATTTCAATGGTTTGCATTTCACCATTTAGAATTATTTTGCTTGTTTATTTCAAAACATCTGGTATTACATTAAAAGTTAATGTACGTTGTCCCGACTTTCCCGATACATGTATATATGACTTAGCTATTTTCTTCTAATTTTCATTAGATTTCTCGGATTGGCATCTACGACAGTGGCTGATGGTTTCCTTTGTCTTGCAATAGTAACAGGCAAATAATCTGAAAAGATATGTAAAGTAATGCAAAGTAACAGTACACAGTGCTTGACTTAATTTCAGACGCTCTGTATTTGCATTAGGACTGAAACGGGTAAAACACTTTTACCCAAATACCCAATCAGTTAAACTTAAAAATCAATTCACTTCAAAACTTTTTAAGTAGAACATTGTCTTCAAATGTTAACCAGTATAGATCCAGATTGTATGCTATGCTTCTGTTCGCGATCCTAATTGTTTGTAATATACTGTAAAAATCGCAAATAGGCATTGTGTGAAGGAATATCTAAACTAATTAGTTGGGATTACACTATCTAGACCTACGACGCATATTCAAACGTTAGTATTTGTATGTGTCTAAACCGTACAGTTTTTTGTAAGAAAATCGTGTCTAAACCGTACAAAATAGATCGGGTCTAAACCGTACAGTGCACTTTTACCACTACGGGCTAAACCGTACACCCGACATTTTTTTCAACCCTCTCAAAAAGACAAAATGTAGATTTGTGCTTCAAACTAATTAACTCAACGTTAATATCGGACTCAAATGCATATACCCACAGTGTTAGAAAAGGCTTAGCGTTGTTGGTAAGCTTACAATGAGGCAAAATATGACCTCCTTCTCGATTCGATTTCTGATTTTCGGTTTCTGCATTGTTTACGGAAGATTTTGAGCCTTACACACCGACATGAACCATTAGGAGGTAAACCGCTGTTGACGGGCATTATAATTCTGTGTTATGACACCAACTAAAAGACGGAAAGAAAATCTACATTGTTTAAAAAGTGTAAAAATGTGATGCTTACCTTTCAGCCTCCTGTTCGTCCGCCATCTTGGAAAAGTCTAAACATTCGCGACCGTACAGCTTGCACTACAGTGAAATCGATTGAGTCGGCTGTGACGATTTTGACCTAATTCCTATTGGGTCAGTATCAAATTAGCATTCCGACAAGAAAATGTTGCGGGATTTTTTGCGGGACTAATTTCGTTCCGATAAAAATTCATTATAATGATTATTCTGAAATTTATGATTAAACTGCGCAATAGAAGAAAATTGCTGACGTAATGGTGTTTTCCGTATTAACGCACCATTTTCATAGAGACTGTTGAAAAAACTAGTTCACGGGTTGAGAAAACTGCGTGATAACTCAATGCACTAATCGATAGGGTACTACAAGTCCATAGGAATTGGCCATAAGATTATTTGAGATGCAAACTTCATTAAATTCCCTGGAAGACATGAGATAAAAAATGACCCTTTGGTGTTTTAGATAGAGTGTCTATCCATCATTTGAAAGAAACTGATCTTAAAAAGTTTCAAACATAAGTTTTCGTGTTAATTGACGAAAACGAAAGTAGGTTTAAATTTTGAATAGTATTCATGTATTGTGCATATCAAATAGTGTATGCGCTATAAATATATAGAACGAAGACGATGACTATCAAGCACCACTGTCTAGTATTTCAATTTTCTGTAAATATGTTGATGGAATAACGGAAAAATCACCAATAGAATTATACAAATACGAGAAAAAAAAGAGATTTTTTTAATAGGTGAATTTCGAATCCACGCCAGGTCATACAAAGGGTAAACTTGATCACTAATTCCCAACGCTTTAACTAGTTCACTCGAACACTGCTATCAATATAAATAGCGCTGATTTTATTATGAATATTTATTAGCAAAATTTTAACCATGTAAACCTTTCAAGGGAATTGTTTGCTTTGACAAAAACTGTAGAATCAGATGTGTATCATGTCAAAAGCAAACAGAGCAGATCCTGATCATAAGTCTCCTATATGAACCGTCTGATCTCGGTCTATTCTGCGTAATGCATGAAAAGACGTTTATATGAGGGAAATGGTTAAAAAGAGTACGTAGTATAGGGGCCGGTTAGGAGTCAACAAAGATGACGTAATCTTGCGTAATCGCGGCCATTTTGTTTCTATATTTAGTAACCCCATTTGCATATAAGGAGATTATGGTTTGTCACGGGTATTCGCGGATAGCAGTCGACCATGTATGACGTCACACGAGATTTAAATTGAGAAAGATCTGGAGCTATACGGTATACAGAACTGACGTGTATACCTCGATCTGGTAAGTACTCACGGGAATTGAGGGTCAGGCCCTTTCCTTATCAGACAATGTATTAGAGACATACAAGTCTAATAAATAGATAGATAAATAAATAAATAAATAAATAATAAATAAATAAATAAATAAATAAAGTACCTCTTTCTACCATGTATATACTCTTCGACGTCCAACGCTCAAATGACTGAAATGACCAATGTTGTTTTCCTTCAAGTGCATGCGTGGGTAGAGGGCGCTGTACGCATATCTATTTTTAGAATGCCATCATAGCTATTTTTAGCTAGAGTAGTTCACCATCATTGCATCACCCTATTCAAATATCTGTTTTCTCAATGGACAAAGGAAAGCCAATACGCCCTAGAAGGTATTGTTACCAATACCACACTGTTGATTTAACACACAAAGCAAAGTTAATAAGGTCTAAATAGCAATGTTCCTATATAAACAAACCCAGTGCACTGTTGATTTAAGAACTAATGCAAAATCAATACTATTTAAATGTCACTGTCCCTGTGTAAACAAAGTTATTACGCTGTCGATTTAAGATACAATAAAAGATCAATAATGTCTAGAAGAACGCAAAAATAACAAATAAATAAAGATGTGAACCTTTCAACCTCTAATTGACAAATGAGACCTAAAGTCACGAACACGGTCTAAGGGAGAAAGGAGCGCATGCATAAGCTATTCTCAAAAATGCCATCATAGCTACTTTTAGCTAGAGTATTTCATAATCATTGCATTACCCTATTCAAATATCTGTTTACTCAATGGACAAAGGAAAACAAATACGTCCTAGAAGGTATTGTTACCAATACCACACTGTTGATTTAACACACAAAGCAAAGTTAATAAGGTCTAAATAGCAATGTTCCTATATAAACAAACCCAGTGCACTGTTGATTTAAGAACTAATGCAAAGTCAATACTGTCTAAATGTCACTGTCCTTGTGTTAACAAATCCATTTCACTGTTGATTTAAGATACAATGAAAAAGTAATAATGTCTAGAAAGTATTGTTACCGATACTACACTGTTGATTTAAGACACAAAGCAAAGTTAATACGGTCCAAATGACACTGGCAAGATGTTAACAAACTCATTACATTGTTACATAATGAAAGATCAACAAGAATCAGCCACTATTGTGTCCAACCTCTGCACTGTTGATTTAAGGCAAAATGGGAAAATCAACAAAAATCAGTCACTTTTGTGTCCAGCCTGTACACTGTTGATTTAAGACAAATGGAAAACCGCCATGAACATTCACCAAGACAGTCTTTACTAAATTTGTATTGAAACAGTTCTTTTTTAATTTAACCAATCAGAAATATATTTTCTCACAACTCTGAGATCAGAATAAACTTTTAACGTCTAACCTTATCACAGAGTCAGTTATCAAGATGACGTTTACTGTATCACACCACACTTTAGTGAAACATTTGCCAAATGGTAAACGTACAGATGCTTCGCTATTTATTAGTAATACCATTATGTTGATGGCTATCGAATATCGTGCTTGAATGCACCGGACTGTGTGGAAGTAGTCAGAGACAGACAGCATTTCACCAAAGCCTTTGACCATCTCATAGGTGTTTTGGGCTACAGCGGAATACACAGTAACGTGATCAAAGTTATATGTGTTAAGCAAAAGAATCCAAACCCAAGCAGATTTTTTCAAATGCATACATAAATTTATATTAGGGTCAAATCAAAGGATTTGAAAGGATTGAAAGGGACTATTGACCTATGCGAAGTGGCTTGACCAGCCGAGGTGTGAATATTTACCTTGCTGGCTCTCAAGCGTGTGAAAGTTTAATTTGTAAACACACCTCAGGCACGCACGCACAAAATCGATTTAAACTTGCACCAAAATGTTGCAATTTATAGACAGGTGGTTTTTGAAGGTCAAACTATGTGATAAAGTTTCCTTTGACAATAAATGTGTCTTATCCCAAAAATAAATAAATAAATGGTTATATTTAATTAACTTTCAGTATGGAAACGGTTATAGTTTCTATAGAGAAATAGATCAGAATAAGCATTTTTGCGTTACCCCCGTTTGAGATCAATAGAGTAGACCCAGATCATACAGTTCCTGTAGAAACTTTCTGGTCAGGACCTATATTATTTGCTTATGGAATAAGCTTTAATTCAGTCTGTAGTATCTGCAAAAAAAAAGTTCCTGTGCTCACAGACCATTGTATAAATAAATCCTTTACTCTATAAAGAAGCATGTCTACGCCTTTGTAGACTGAGATCAGACAGCTCCTGTCATTTGATCAGGGTATGCTCTGCTTGCATATGAAATAACAAAAGTTTAAATCTACTGTTTCTACCAAGGCTAAAATTCATGTGTACATATGCCAACGTAAAAATCAGTTATCTATGGTGTCGCTACTATTTACATGATTGTTCATTCAGTGAAGGTTTTATCAAATTGTTATTCATACTGTCATAAATCAATATTCATAAATCAACACATTTTCTCATAGGGACAACTTTTGACACATTTGCAACTAAGTAGAAGCCGTCTGCTCAGGGTTTGCTGTTACTATTCCATGTTAACCCATTCCCTCATAGGCTATTTTTGATACCATAAATCTACTGACAAGGAGCAAGCACAATTTTAGAATTGTGTAGTTTTGAAACCATTGTGATAAATAGAGCAAATGCATTAAGAGGTGGCACTATGAGGGAATGAGTTACATGTTCTGTGTATGAGTAAACTTTAGTCCTGGAATATAAATACAGTAAAATTTATTTAACTAATTTTCATGTGGGAATGATTCGTGTTTCCATACATGTAGTATACTGAAAAACACACGAGTCATCAGGAACTTAGCCTTTCTGAATTTATCTGCCTTGTACTCTTTCAGCACTATGGGCCTCTTTTTATGTACTCATTACTTTTTCAAACAGTGTAAACCCAGATCAGAAGGCTCCTATAGGAACTCTCTAATCAGAGTCTGCACTGTTTGCTAATTTAAAAGAGTATCTGTAAAATACCCCAAATTCCATGTACAGTTGTACACTGGTTCATGTATTGGTGACAAATGACCTAAAAGACAACATAAAACCCACAATAGCTACTTAGATTGGAAATGGTCAAAACGCAAACAGTGCTGGTCACTATATACACACGTTCTAGAAAATGCTGCTAAGGGCTTTATGCATGAATACTTTTATCATGGTGTTTTCCCAATTCATTGCTGAACTTTTCCAATAAATGTTTTACACAAAATGCAACTGTCTTGTATTCATTTTATTCCTCTACTCAGATTTCAGGATAAGCATGCCTTACCAAGTTATTCTTCAAATAACTCAATAACTAATTCAACAATCTCTATTGTGTAACCAATTGAATGAATCTTTATATACACATTATCGCATCGTAACAGATTTGGTGCAAAACTATTGTTGCATCTTCACTTTAGTGGCGAAGTTACAGCACGTTTGCACCAAACCCTCAACGAAAATACTTGGAAAGAAAACAGCACTTTGTAACACCAATACATAACCGTCTTTGCTAAAAGCCCCTTGCTAGCAGCACTTTCAGTGCTTTGATTAAAAAACGTTCTAATACGCATGCGCGTCAACACGAAAATAAAATATCTTTGTATCCAGTACACATATTCTATAGCATATTTACAAGTTATGTTCCTAAGGTCATATCGGTAAAATAATTATTACATAAATACATCTGCCATGTCCATAACACTTGTTCGACCAAGTATGCTTATATGTGTTAAAGTCCATTAGTATTGATTGTGAGTGTTGAATTAAAATGTGAAGATCACGTGATGGAAACGTGAAACACTCGTTTTTTTCCGCCAAGACGGAAATTTCCGAAGTTGTAAATGAGAAAGCGTTTTACTGGCCGCCATATTTTCCTGACTGGAGAACGTGCACACGGCACTAATGTTTTGATCAAGGTATGGTTCACATTTTTCACCTAAATAATTCAGACATGACCCATTTAATGAAATGTAACTTCGAATAACAGTTACACTGAACAGAAGCTGTTAACTTCAATGACATTTCGAGTAATTATGTTTATTCGTCAACAAAGAATTCGCGCTATCTCAGATTGCATCATGGTTTTTTATCTCAATTTCTCAAACTGCTTACGGCTTGGCCTAAATTTGGATAGACCATGCAGTTTGTAGAGTAGATCTACGTGTTAGTTTGAATATTGTCATTTCTAGAATATGCTATTGATTTTCATAAAATTGAAAATATTTTTATTAGATCTACGTAGGGGTTACGTAGTGCATGCATAGGCGTGTAACAATGTCACCACGTGTCTGAGCACAGGGGGGCATTTCGTGGGTCTACATGGTCTAAAAGGTCAAAAAATTGATTGGGTCGATTTCGTGTAATAATGGACTCAATCCATTTTTTGGACCTTTTAGACCATGTAGACCAATGAAATGAACCCCTGTGTGTCTGAGACTGTGCCCATGTATGTAACTTGTAAGGTTAGAATTGAACCTACGACCCCAGCGATTGGGGAGCTGGTCAAGATGTACCCACTACCAAGATGTACCCACTATTTTTCGGTCAAGATGTACTCACTCTAAAGTCAAGATGTACCCACTCTAAAGTCAAGATGTACCCAATGAAAAAAAAAGTAATTTTATTACATTATAAAGCAATTTAATAGATTATATTGAGATTTATAATGACATATATTAATGACTTTGATTGTGAACTTTGACGTGAAAAAATTGACTTATTTCATTTTTAATGACCATCAAAATCATTAATGACATTTTTTATTTAAAGTCTAACCTTTATTGCATTCCTATATCCTTATCCTATGAATTTATAACTGAAACTGAATTCTTTGTATGGTACATACCAATTTTTAAGAATCTTTACTCAAACTGTGAAAATAAAGGTGTGAACAATCTTATGGGATTCAATCATAAGCATTGGAGTGTGAAAGTGTGAAAGAGAACTGTTATGGGGGCATAGACCGTCTATAAAATAATAATAATAAAAAAAATCAATTTTATTTCATACATAACTCATCATGAAAAATACCATACAAACAATAAGTTAACATAATCATAATTATATATTTGTTCATATTTAAAGCTGTTATTCAATGTCAAAATTGAATATTAAGATGCCAGCACCTTCATCTTAAGAAAGCTATATTTATAATGGAAATAATGTATATCTGAAAGACTAAAATGATTATATTTATTTTGGTGAGATAACAACTTTAAATTTCACACATAGCACTGATCAGACGAATATATGCAGAGTTAACCCTTTCCCAGTTCTATGTTTAATCCAATTTTCAGTACCGACTGAATATTCATGGGTTAAAAAGTTATAATGAAATATGGAAGGTGGAACTGACATGGGTTATAATGGTTTAAAATGTCAATAAATGAATTTAAATGTAAAATGTAACATGGAAATAAGACCAATGATGGATAAAAAATATTGTCATTTCAAGGTAATTTCTGCTCTTATTTGGTCTTTTTTTTTCAAATCAAATTTCACATTCATACTCTTTAGAGTCATTAATATCATTGCAAACCTTTTTCTAAGGCATTAAACTATTTTATAATATCCAAGTTTATATTTTTTAATTGGGTACGTATTGACTTAAAAATGGGTACATCTTGACCAGGGTGGGTACATCTTGACTAGGTACATCTTGACTGTGGGTACATCTTGACTGTAATCCGGCGATTGCCATATCGACAAGTCGCTATAAATGTTATTTGAATACAAACCATTGTAAACCCAGAATTGATTGCTATAAATTTGTTGCAAAAAAATAAATAAATTTATCCTGATTAGTCAATAAAAACTGTCAATTCAGGCCTTTTTTCACTTGAAGGGGAAATATATGCTACCTGATTTTATATAGTAAAAATGGCTAATTAGGGGAAACAATCTTATTATACTGCAAAGTAAAATCCTCAATTCTGATTGGTTAACTTGCCGTGTACATGAGCCATGTACCCTGTGAGCTGCCAGGGTACATTGAAATTCCCCATGGCAGGCCCCACATATTATGGTCAGAAACCAAAAGACCGACTTCTCGACTAGGCTAAACAATAGCAAAATTCATAATAGACAACTATTGATACGTAAAGAAAAAATGCAGAAATGAATTATAAAACATCATTGTTTGAATTGACCAATAAAACAGTTTTAAGAGGAGTTATTATATCGTCCAGCCATCTATACTAACACGAACGCCGATAAAATACAATACAAACCACTTCGGATACCTTCGGGTAAAATGAATGTATTGGGGCGCTTTTAGGGGAATTAGCATGTTTAGTTATTCAACATGCCAAAATGGATTTAAATAAATTATCCGAACCGTAAAACTTTGCAGTATAATAAATTCGTTATATAGTTCTTTCCCAGGGTACATGACGATTTATTCCCGGCTGGTAAAATCATGTAACCCTCGTCTAACGGCTCGGGCAACATGATTTTCCTCAGCCGGGAATAAATCGTCATGTACCCTGGGAAAGAACTGTATAACTAATAATGTACAGTTATGCTTGCCAATTTGTTGGGCAACGCCGACAACTTTCAACTTAAATGAGGCAGTGCAGTACTTGTGAGTCTGTTTCGGCTCCATTGTGTAGTTTTCGCTGATTTTTGGATTAAGGAAAAAGCTTATCTTAATAATCGCCTCCCCTTTTTGGAAAATGTTAGGCCCCCGGGGGCTTTTATTAGGAATAATGCTGTATGTTTGGCATACAAACACAGGATGTTTTATCCATGCTACTATTATGTAATATACATACTGATTCTACAGTTTCTATCATAGAAACTGCATGTAGAATCAGACAAATAAAGTTTCATATTTATAAGCAAACATAGCAGACCCTATTCAGAAATCTCCCACAGGAGCTCAGCTATCTGATCAGGTTCTACTCTGTTTCAAAGGCATAGAAAGGAACATTTATGGAACAGTCTGATCTGGGTGACACTGTGCTCTCTGTTTGCAAAGGCATGAAATGCCTTTAAATGAAGAAAAGGGTTAATCCTTCAGTGTAAGAATCAAGTCACTAATGTCTTTTGTAAACAGTCTTCTCATCAGGGTCTGCACTGTTTTTGTCATGTTACTCTGTTCTATAACCTGCTACTAATATACTTTTCTTTTGTCTTTGCAAACAGAGTAGACCAAGATCAAATGGCCCCTGTAGGAGCCATCAGATCAGTGTCTCATATCTGTTTGCTTAAGTAATAATATAGGTATGATTCTACAGTTTCTGGCACTGCCATAGTCAACACCTATTGTTCATGTGGCATTATAAACAAGAGCTGTAACAGGACAGCACACTGGACTATTCTCAGAATTGTTAGTGTAAAAATGCTTGATAGTGGACTAGAATAGTGTCAAATGATACTAGAAGCAAGTAATCAAAGTCTCAGTAAAATATCTATTATAGTATTCAGGATGTAGGATCTCTTTAATGGAAAAGAAAAACTTAAGTAAAAAAGGGCCATAATTCTGTCAAAATGCTTGACAGAGTTATTTACTCTTGCCTACAGATGAAGCTTGTGGTGGTGAACAAGTGTTCCAACTTTCAAAGCTTTATCTCAAAGGGTTATGTAAATAAGTGGACTTTAACAAAAACCTTAACCAAAAATTCTAAATTAAAAAGGGCCATAATTTTGTCAATATGCTTGACAGAGTTATGCACTCTTGCCTACAGATGAAGTTTGTTGTGGTGAAAAAGTGTTCCAAGTTTCAAAGCTTTATTCTAAAGGTTCAGTGATTAATCTAGAAATTTGAACCATGAGTCCCAGGACTCACTAATCTGAAAACAATGAGTCCCAGAGGAAAACTATGAGTCCCAAACTAACTTGATGAGTCCCAAAGCATAAAATTAAAAGAAAACTGATGTTAAATAGTAATTCTGCAGTTACATTCTAGTTTTGGAACATTTATTGCTTTATACATGTAGTTATAAGTATAACCAGGTTTCCTGGCTAGTCTCATCAATGAGCTGTTAACTTTTCCCTGTTCTGTTTATACCAAGTACCAGTTCTGTACCTAGTGAATATTCATGGAAAAAGTAGTTATAATCAAATATGGAAGGTGGAATATTGTAGACATTTCAGAAACTTTAAGGAAACTGATCTATCAAACTCCATTAGCAAACAACAGACCCTTTTCTGA
Organism: Azorinus chamasolen; assembly: GCA_963576725.1. Taxonomy (NCBI): domain Eukaryota; kingdom Metazoa; phylum Mollusca; class Bivalvia; order Cardiida; family Solecurtidae; genus Azorinus; species Azorinus chamasolen. Next base: position 13,781,759 of record OY755248.1, on the reverse strand, counting down.
CAACTTCTATAGGAGCCATCTGATCTGGTTCTACTCTGTTTGCAAATGTGTGAAAACACGTTTACATGCAGGAAAGGGTTAAGACAGCATGGATGTCGAATATTCTCAAAACCGAAAGTAGATCGATACCACCATTCAGAGTACCCATGTGTGGACTACTTACCTGGCAAGAAGCAACAAAATGATATTTTCGATAGTGTTTCAATAGTGTGTACATTTACCATGCAATGTTTGGCCTGATATTTGTCGCATATCATTTATGCAGCAAAACATGAAATCAAGTCGACCATCCGTTGCCTAACAGAAGTCAATTAGGAGTAGAACTCTTTCTCTCTTTAAGCTGACAGTCTTTATTTTCCTCCATTACATCGGATTCGGGATCCTTATTTTGATCCACGAACGTTGAAATCATGTCACTGGGACACAATTGACCTAACATCGTTTGATTTGAGTCGATCTTAGCGACTATTTTCGGTAGCAGCATCTTGGATTATCTGGGGTCTTTCGGTGCTGCCATTTTAAAAGGAACGTTTTCATTGGCTCATTATGAACATCCTGCTGCATACTAATCAATCAAAATCATTGTTGTAAAATACATACAACAGTCGGATGTTGATATCGCTACGGTGTTCTAGTAGTTTCACTACGTACAATTAACTTCAACAGCTACACGCAGCCATATTTTAATGCGTCCTTTAGGACGCTTACACTTCAGAATGATGCGTTTTTTTCTATTTTAATGCGTCTCTGACGCAGGACGCAGACCTAGATTAATCACTGAAGGTTAAAGGCAAAAAGTGGACTTAAACAAAATCTTTAACCAAGGTGTGACGCTGATGCGGGGGCAAGTAGGATAGCTCCACTATTCTTCTAATAATCAAGCTAAAAACTACATGATATTCATGATGTCATTATTTCTTACATGAATATTCATGGAGTAAAGGGTTAAAATATCCCTGAATACTCACTGTAAACTTGACCTGTTTCAATTTTGGAATAGTCTGTTTGAAAATTCAGCTTTTAAAGGGTTAAACACCTTTTCATGTATTTGCAAACAAAGAAGATTCAGATCAGATGGCTCCCTATAGAAGCCATTCGATCAGGGTCTGCTCTGTTTGCTTATGAAATTATTAATAGATCTGACTCTTTGGTGTCTACCAATACCAAAAGACTGTGCATGTATGCCTTTATTAAAGTTTAGCTTACAAATATTTGTGACATCATTATTTCTTACATGAATGTTAAACAGGGAAGGGGTTGAAGGAACCAGTGGGGTATCTTATAATCTAGATCCTTATCAAAGTTCTCATTTAGAAGCAGTTTGATATGGGTATGCACTAAGTTTGGCTGGCCAGGTACTTAGTGTAGACCCAGTCTGGTGTAGAAGAAGTTACTGTAGAACCCCTCGGAATTCTAGCAGAGAATTATTTAGATACTTTTAGACAGGTGGCTCCTTAATGCAGGATGAGAGTCATGCAGAAAGCTCCTAGAGGAGCTTTCTGCATGACTCACCCTGCATTAAGCTGCCACCTGTCTCCAAGATGGATAATTATACTAAATTAAATGTCCAGTTTAGAGGGGTTTTACTGTCAATGATTTCGTGTACCTATACTATAGTTCATGAGTTTGATATCTGAAGGAAGTCACTGATAATTGGAACAATCTACTGAGTGGTCATAGCTTGTCAGAATAATATGCATTGTAGTTCAAGGACAGTTAAAAAAGTTTGTCCTGGGAAACATTAAAGCCAAACTTTGTTGTTGGAATTTAGCAGTATACTAATGTATAAACACCATGGTGATATTTTTAAGTACAATATATAAATATCATTGTTCCATTAATATTCATGTAAGAAATAATGACAACATGAATATTAATAAGATTAGTTGTTATACGTGGACTTTTAGACCATGACAGAAGCTAAAGATCTATATTATTTTATAAGCAAATAGAACAGACCCTGCTCAGACCGTGACAGCTCCTACAGGAGTCATCTGCTTAGGGTCTAACTGTTTGCAAAGGGTACGTGACAGCTCCTACAGGAGTCATCTGCTTAGGGTCTAACTGTTTGCAAAGGGTATTAATGGAGTAATTGTAAAGGGTTACAGTGTCAACAGGCTTTTTGTTAACAATGTGTGTCTAGTGTCTGACAGTTGGACAATGTGTGTCTAGTGTCTGACTGTAGGACAATTTGTGCCTAGTGTCTGACTGTAGGGATGATGTGGTCCTAGTGTCTGACTGTAGGGATGATGTGGTCCTCAATGTCTGACTAGGGACAGTGTGTGCCTAGTGTCTGACTAGGGACATGTGTGCCTAGTGTTTGACTGTAGGGGCAATGTGGTCCTAGTGTCTGACTGTAGGGATGATGTGGTCCTAGTGTCTGACTGTAGGGATGATGTGTGCCTAGTGTCTGACTGTAGGGATGATGTGTGCCTAGTGTCTGTCTGTAGGGATGATGTGGTCCTAGTGTCTGACTGTAGGGATGATGTGGTCCTAGTGTCTGACTAGGGACAGTGTGTGCTTAGTGTCTGACTAGGGACATGTGTGCCTAGTGTTTGACTGTTGGGGCAAATGTGGTCCTAGTGTCTGACTGTAGGGATGATGTGGTCCTAGTGTCTGACTGTAGGGATGATGTGTGCCTAGTGTCTGACTGTAGGGATGATGTGTGCCTAGTGTTTGACTGTAGGGGCAATGTGGTCCTAGTGTCTGACTATAGGGATGATGTGTGCCTGGTGCCAAATCAAGTTACATGCATCTCTTTCCCTGTTGAATATTTATGTCAAAGTTAATGACACCGTGAATGAATATATATTAGATTATTTTTTATAATAGCATACAAACACAGGATATTTTAGCCATGTAGAATCAGATCTATAGTATATCTTACACAGAAGACAGAGCAGACACTGATCAGACAGCTCCTACAGGAGCTGTCTGATCTGGGTCTTATAATCTATTCTCAAATGCATAAAAAGGCATTTGCATGAAGTAAAGGGTTTTTCAGGTAAACTTACAAGGAGATTTAGTGTCTGAATGCTTGAAGTACCGGGTAATTACGATACATGGAGGTCACGGTAGTCTTTATCAGAACAAACAATTTCAGAACAAACAATCTTGATAGATAAGATTGTAGTAGAGACTGACCTTTTGCTGATGATCATTAGTGTAAATATGTAGTGTTACAGTGAACATACAGTAGAATCTCAGTCAGGGTTCCCACGGACAGGGAAAAGTCAGGGAAAAAAGATTTTTTTTCAAGGTCAGGGAAAAGTCAGGGAATTTTTTATTTGGTCAGGGAAATTTGAAATTTGGCAAAAGTCAGGGAAAAGTCAGGGAATTTTGGAACCAAAGGATGAGGGCTGAGGAAATATGTCAAAAAGGAGAAAGAATGAAAATAAAAGGCTAAGGCAGCTTCTTCAATTTTGACTAAACCAAACATCTTTATACATAAATACTTGAATTGCTCAGATCTAATATTTTGACCATTAAGGGCCTTTTTCAAAGATTATCATGTCAAAATACACGTCACATTTTTGTTACATGCATTCAGCCATAAAATCAAAGAGAACATCTTTATACATCTTTGATTAGCTTTGTATATTTCACATCCAAATTTTATAGTATATCTGTCATGAAGTCTGTTAAAACAAAATCATTTGAGAATTCTGGCACCTCTGCAAGACTCCAGCATCCATTTTGACAGCAGTGCTAGAATAGGGCAGCAATGCTAGATATTGGACATTCTACTGTAGTGTCTTCACTTGTTAGGACAGGCTGGGCAGCGGTGCTAGATATTCGACATTCTACTGTACTGTCTTCACTTGTAAGGGCAGCAATATTTGGTCTGCTATTATGAAAACAGTGAAAATGTAGACCCTTTTCTGGCATCTACATAGACCCATTAAAAGGACCTATTTTTCCCAATTTGGGAAAAACATCACAAGTGATGCAAAATTTTAATTAAATTGCAAAACAAGAGGGCCTGAAAGGCCCTGATATCGCTCACCAGAAAATCAGAGGAGAATATTTTCAAAGTTTTCACCATGTGTTTCTATAGAAAACTAGCCAGCCCTGGGACGGGGCCAATTTTGACCCCATTTTAGTAGCATGCTGTATCAGTGTCTTACACACTGTATGACATACTTTTTTAAATTCAGCTTACACAGAAAAACTGAAAGATTAACCATTTCTACCATAGATACACATTTTATCACCTTTGCAAACAGAATAGACCCATATTAGGCAGCTCCTGTAGGAGCTGCCTGATCAGGGTCTACTCTGCTTAGAAAAATATCATAAATCTGAGTTTTTACTGTAGTCTACTGCCAAAATATTTCTTAACTTTGCTTTAAAAAAATAAATTTTTACTTAATTATATATTCATAGTAGATTGAGTCTCTAATAAAAAATCATGGAGGAAAGGGTTAAGAGAGGTAGAAAATATTCAAGATACTTTATACTTTGGGTGCATATTAGGACATGTTTGGCATCCTGTATGTAACATTCAATATTGAGCAATTAAAAATGAAAAAGTCAAAAACATTTTTGTTTAAAATGATCAAAACACTACTGCTGTATATATAGTTGTCATAAAGAAATAGGTGGTAAGGATTGGCTGATGGGGAGGACGGAGGCCAACATTTATTGGTCATGCTCATAGATGACCAACTAAACTTAATCTGTTAACTGGGGTCAGGGAAAATTGAAATTCGGACAGGGAAAAGTCAGTGAAAAGTCAGGGAATTTTATTTTTTCTGTTTTGTGGGAACCCTGTCAGTTATTCAGAACACACAAATAAGTAGCATTATATTTAACCCTTTCCCTGCTCTGCGTTTATTCCATATTTCAATACTGAATGTTCATTAACAAAATAGGTATATAACATATATAGAACAGATCTATCAAATTTCATTAGCAAACACCCCTGGTCCCTGTTTAATATTTCTATAAGAAATAATGACATCAAGCATACTTATTAGCTGATTTTTTTTATAATATAAACTTTTCAAGGGAATTTTTTGCTCTGACAAAAATTGTAGGATCAAATCTATATCCTGTAAAAAGCAAACACTGAGCAGACACAGATCAGACTGCTCCTATAGAAACTGTCTGATCTAGGTCTACTCTGTTTGGAAATGTGTGAAAAGGCATTTATATGAGGGAAAGGGTTAAAACAGATGGCATTTTAACCCTTTCCTCCTTAGGCTATTTTTTAGATCCAAATAATCTACAGAAAAGGAGCATTTACTAGAGAAAAGGCAATTTTTAGAATTTTGTAATTTGAAACCATTGTGATAAATTGAGCTTTTGCTCCTATAGGAGCAAATGCTCTATTTATCACAATGGTTTCAACAGGTGACTTATTAAGAGGTGTAGAAAGGCATATTTATGGAGGAAAGGGTTAACCCTTTCCCTGTTCTATGTTTATTATGTCTCCCCCCATATTTATATGGGGGAGACATATTGTTTTCGTGAGAGTTGTCTGTCTGTCCGTCTGTCTGTCCGTCTGTCCGTCTGTCCGTCACACTTTTTGTCCGGACGATAACTTCAATATGCCTGATGCCAGTTGATTGAAACTTCATATATGGAAAGAGCATAATAAGAGGAAGTGTCATGCACAAGGTCCATAACTCTGGCTTCACTAATATTGGAGTTATTGCCCTTTGTAAAAAAAAATCACACTTTTTTGTCCGGACGATAACTCCTATATGGCTCATGCCATTGGATTTAAACTTCATATATGGAAAGAGCATTACGAGAGGAAGTGTCATGCACAAGGTCCATAACTCTGGCTTCACTAATATTGGAGTTATTGCCCTTTGTAAAAAATATAATTTTTTGTCCGGACAATAACTTCAATATGCCTGATGCCAGTTGATTGAAACTTCATATATGGAAAGAGCATAATGAGAGGAAGTGTCATGCCGAAGGTACATAACTCTAGTTTCACTAATATAGGAGTTATTGCCCTTTGTAAAAAAAAATCACACTTTTTTGTCCGGACGATAACTCCTGTATGGCTCATGCCATTGGATTGAAACTTCATATATGGAAAGATCATAACGAGAGGAAGTGTCATGCACAAGGTCCATAACTCTGGCTTCACTAATATTGGAGTTATTGCCCTTTGTAAAAAAAGTGAAACTTCATACATGGAACGATCATGATAAGAGAAAGTGTCATGCATAAGATCCTTAACTCCAGCTTCAATAAATTTAGAGTTATTGCCCCTTGTACATTTGTTTAATTCTTTCTTGTCCGGACGATAACTCCTACATGGCTCTTGCCATCGTATTGAAACTTCATACATGGAAAGAGCATGATGAGAGAAAGTGTCATGAACAAGGGCCATAATTCTGGCTTCAATACTTTTGGAGTTATTGCCCTTTGTTACATTTTTTGGCCGATCAATAACTCCTGTTCGACTGATGCTATTGGAATGACATTTTATTTTTGGAAAGAGCATGATGAAAGTAAGTGTCATGCACAAGGGCCATAAATCTGGTATCAGTATTTTTGGAGTTATTAGCTGTTATCATTTTTTTCTTGAAAAATGTAGTGTGGAAAACGCATAATGAGGGGAAGTATCATTCATCAAGACCATAACATTTTTAGTGATTTCCCTTTACATATTGTTTTTATTAGAGGGGAGACATCCGTTTTTTTGACAAAAACCTCTAGTTACAAATTGCAATACATATTGAACATTCATGGACAAAGTAGTTGTAATGAAATATGGAAGGACTGGAACATTATAGCCATCTTAGAAAGTATAGAAACAGATGTATCAACTTTCAATAGCAAACAGAGCAGATCCTGATCAGACAACTGCTATAGGAGCTGTCTGATCAGGGTCTACTCTGTTTGCAGATCTACATGTGAAAACATTTTTATAATTATGAGGGAAAGGGTTATTATGCAGGGCAAAAGTCATGCAGAGAGCTCGATCTAGAAACCTTCTGCATGACTTTCATCTAGCTTACGCTAAGCTGCCATAAGCCTAAAAAGTTCTCAATTCTTCATTACTTAAATTTTGAACTATTTACTTTTTACTGTGTGTAGCAGGGCTTTATACATACATGTTCATATCCCAATGGGTCCAGCTTGACACCTAATTTAAAATTATTAACATTTCAAGTTTGCATGTCTTTGTGGGGTAAATGGTTGATTTCCTGTATGTCAATGTCAACAAATCGGCATATGAGTTTCTTACACAGAATCTATGTTGGCATATGATGAACAATACAGAATCTCTTATAAGAGTATATTTGTAAAGTGTTATTATCAAATATCATTTATATTTTTAACTCACCTGAGTCGAAGGCTCAGGATGAGCTATTGTGACTGCGATCCGTCTGGATGTCGGTGTCCACATTTTCACAACCGAATTTTGACAGAGGCATCAGTGGGTAGGGTGAAAGAAATATTGTTCACATTATGACACCAGGGTCCGTATTCACGAAGCACTGAGTCTGAAACTCAAACTCAAGACTCAGAATGGAAACTGCCACAACTTGAACAATATTGTTTTGATCAACTTAAGAAATGATTATGTCAATTTAAGCTGTAAAAGACTTATTTATGGTAATTTTCATTCCGTTTTGCCAAGGCTTGATTGAGATTTTGGCATATTCAGTTTGAGCTTTGAGTCTTAAGTTTCAGACTCGGCGCTTCGTGAATACGGGTCCTGGACCAAAAATGGCCCGCCCAAGGGCAGCGGCTTATCAGTTTTTCATAGGAAAAACTTTAAAAATCTTCTTCCCTGAAACTGTACGGCCCAGACCTTTGATATTTGGTATGTAGTATGGTCTAATAGTCCTCTACAAAAGTTGTTCAAATTATGACCCCCAGACCAAAAATGGCCCTGTCCAAGGGCTTATCAGTTTTTCATAGGAAAATCTTTAAAAATCTTCTTCTGAAACTGTAGGGCCTAGAACTTTTATATTTGGTACGTAGCATGATCTAATGGTCCTTTGCAACGATTGTTCAAATTATGACCCCTGGGTCGAAAATGGCCCCACCTCAGGGCTTTTCAGTTTTTCATAGGAAAATCTTAAAAAATCTTCTTCTCTGAAACTTAAATGACCAGACCTTTGATATTTGGTATATATCATTATTTGATAGTCCTCTACCAAGATTGTTCAAATTAATTTATGACCCCCAGGCCAAAATGGCCCCACCCCTGGGTTTATCAGTTTTACATAGACTTATATAGGAAAACCTTTAAAGATCTTCTTTTCTGAAACCATCATAAGGCCAGTACCTTTAATATTTGACATGCAGTTTAACCATATAGTCCTCTACCAAGAATGTACAAATTATGACCCTTTGGTAAAAAATAGCCCCGCTCTGGTGCATATTAATTTTTCATAGACTTACTTAAGAAAACCTTAAAAAGTCTTAGTCCCTGAAACCATAAGACACATATTTGGTATGTAGCTTTGCCTTGTGGTCCTCTGCCAAGAATGTTCAATTTACGATTCTGACCTCTGGGCAAAACTTGGCCCTGCCCTGGGGCTTATCAGTTTTTCATGGGGAAAATAATTATAAAATATTATTTTTCTCTGAAACCATATGGCTTAGACCTTTAATTAATGGCATGCAGCTTTGCCTTATAGTTCTCTACCAAGCTTGTACAAATGATGACTTTTGGGTGAAAAATGGCCCCATCCCGGGGGTTATCTCAGATGAGCACTTCAGGGCCTCATGGCCCTCTTGTTTATTATTGGTATGCATCGTCCAGGAAATGGTATGTATAGTCCAGGTATGCTTTGGCAATGGTACGCTTAGTCCATTACCCTTTCTCTAGATAGATGCTTCGACAATGGTACGCTTAGTCCATTAACCTTTCTCTAGATAGATGAAACTATCTTTTTCTGTTACTCTGTTTTTCTGTTATCCAGCTGAGTTAGGAACAATAACTGGATATAGTTCTGGAATGTCCAAGCATTGCAATGTGTTCTAGTCTCTGTTTATTTATCTTTAGGCCCCCAAAGGGATGCATATAGGATATAGTTATCTCACTTTCCATCCAGTCAGTCAGTCTGTTAGTCCCACATTTTTTGTCCCATTCCCTCATATTCATATCTTTTGATGCCTCTGTAAAACTCTGATACATGTAGAGCATTTGCTACATAGGAGGTTTAAAACTAAAGGTACACAATTCTGAATATGTCCTTTATTTTCTAGTACATGCTTCTTTTCAGTAGATGTTTATTCAAACAGTAACGTGAGAGGGAATATATTAATATACATTAAGTAAAGGGTTTGCATAAATTTGCAAACAGTTTGGCCTGTTAGCAGCACCAAGCTGTTTGTACCAACACGTACTGTAGCCAATGTTTTTTTCTCGTTTATTTTTCAGACTTTACAGATAATCACCATGTGTTTTCAAGGGAGTTCCAAATTCTGTCTCTTCTGTGTACTGCTCTATAGCTTCCTTCCACAAAGTTTACTAGAAGCTGCAGCAGAGGATATCGAAGCTACCACTTACTCACCAGTCAAAGACAAGCTAGACCCACATGGACATCAGAATGACGTGTATCAACTCAATGATAGTGTTCCAGTATTGCCGGAAAAAAGTTACTATATTGACAAACTTATGGCCCAATATGGAAATGGTACTGCTATGACCTTTGAAGGTTTTGAACACTTACTGTTCAAACTTGGACTCGGAAAAATTGTCATATTTGATCATTCTGTTAATTGCCACAAGCCAAAAAATTCTTCAGACTTTCACTCATTTCATGTCACTCACAACCATTCCCAGAATATTCATTCTGATGGCATCATCATTTTGTGTGATGATGACTATGATGCTAATGTAGATCATGTTGGACAAGATGATAATCGTGAGCATGTACATGAGCATGAAGATGCACATGAAGATCATGATCATGATCATGATGAACATGCTGTTGCTGACAAAGGTGACTCTAAGCATGGAGAATTGGGAAAAGAAAACACCACAATGAGTTCACATTCCAAAAGACATATAAGTAAAGAAGATGAGGTAAAAAAAAGTTTATTGGCTTCTGTATTTTTAGTTCACCAGAGCACAAAGTGCTCAGGGTGAACTTTTGTGATTGCCTGGTGTCCGTCGTCCATCTGCGTCCCAGGTCAACAATTTGAACCTTTAAAAATCTTCTCCTCTAAATCTGCAGGGTTCTCAGCTTTCGTATTTGGCACACAGCATCATCTGTAGGTCCTCTACAAAAGTTATATAAATTGTGACCCTGGGGTAAAAATTGGCCCTGCCCCAGGGGTGCATTGTTTTCTATAGAAACATATACATGTAGTGAAAAATTAGAAAATCTTCTCCTGAAACTGGAAAGTTCTCAGCTTTCATATTTGGCACATAGCATCATGTTCAGGTCCTATACAAAGTTATACAAGACGAATACTGATGCAAGGCATTGGATCGCCGGGAAAGTTGTGTACAAGGAAGGTTTTTAATAAGGAACTGTTTTGTTAAGACAATTGGAATACAACATTTCATTAAAAACTTAACGAAATATGTAGCCTCTAGAGTGTAATGACGTAGTGACCTAGTTCCGAACCCTACATGATCCATATTTGAACTTGACCAAGATTGCATCCAAAAATAACGTATAAGTTGAAAGAAAAAACACTTAATATGGATAATTATCATTAACTATCCCAGTAAAAACCCAAACCGCCATTGAAAAAAAATAGAAAGGAAAAAGAGAGAAAAAAAAATTTCGTCAGCGGTGAGAATCGAACCAGGGCTGACTGCACGATAGGCGACCGTGGTAACCACTACGCTATCAGGCCAGACATATCAAGGGAAATTGAAGATGTATATAAAGTTATCATGCTACTATATTGACGACTTTTTTAAATAAAAAAAATAAAACGACTTTTTTAAATAAAAATAAATTAAACAATAAAACTTCATTACAACATTTATCACTCTCATGATAATTTAATCAATAAACTCTAACAAGGGCGGTGATGGTCATAGACCTAAATATAGCCTGTTCAGTTCCATTAACGAGTGACGTTAGTCCTATCTAACGAGAGCACCGCAAACAGGTGCACGACTACAGTTTTGACCCGTCTTCAATTCTGCGACTTTGACCCGGCTTCATTTATGTTTACAAAACTGTTTTTGGCATTTAATGTCGATACTTCGACGAAAAAAGTGTCATAATTATTGTTATTATTGTACATTTGTTTGATAAATTTCTTTTTAAACATCGTATGAAGGTTTTTACATCACATATTTCACTACATCAATAATGCAGATAGAAACTTTTCTCTGCCACGCTCTCATGAGCCAATTTGTAAAACTTGTCGCTACCCCTCCTACATGGGTAAATACTTTTGAGCATTCCATTAGTGATCGCCGCTCATGCGGCGATCAATAAATTATGCCCCTGGGGTCAAATTTGGCCCTGTCCCAGGGATGGCTAGTTTTCTAGAGCAGGCCAGCCAATTCAAACTGACACTCCAGAAAAATGCAGCTGCCATATTTATCCCTGTGCTCACTCAGCTTCACTAATGCCCAAGAACTCTTTGATGTTTGATGTGTTGTTAACATTATGCAGGTCATTATGGAGGTCATTTGCTTTCCAGCATAATGTACTCCAATACCCTCTGTACTCTGACTCTGAGCAATTAATGTCTGCAAGTAATGTTGTCTGCTGCAAAATTGTTTTCTTCCATATCTTTTCAAAAACAAATGTCAGAGTGAAAAACAGTTTGGACCTTTGGTTGCATTTTCATGAAATACTTCATATGAACCATGCCTACTTGTGTAGATCTTATTCCTGTTTAGGTTTGTTGTTTTCTGCAGAGTTATGGGACTTAGAATTAGAATTTTTTACATGGAAAATTTTGTCTGCGCGGGGGCGGATTTTAGCGTATCAAAAACAATTCTAGTTAAGATTTATAATGTAATTTCTTACAGGAATATTTAATCCTTTCTCTGTTAAATATTCATATAAGAAATAATGACATAGTAAATATTTATTAGTTGCATTTTAATAATTTTATTATTATTGGCAGATCGGGGGGGGGGGCATATTGTTTTTGTCCTGTCTGTACATGTATGTCTGTTTGTTTGAGGACAACTTTTAAGCCAGTACAGATAGAGACTTGATATTTGGTATGCATATGTATCTCATAAAGCAGCACATTTTGAGGGGTAACATGTCAAGGCCAAGGTCACCCTTCAAGGTTGAGGTCAAATACATATGTTAAATCACCTACTTTAACATTGGCCATAACTTTTGAACCAGTAGAGATAGAGACTTGATATTTGGCATGTATGTGTATCTCATGAAGCTGCACATTGTCAAGGTAATTTTTCAGGGTCAAAAGTCATATGGAGGGGCATAGTGTTTCACAAACACATCTTGTTGGTATTGGTATCGACTGTAGAGTCCAATCTAATATTATTAGGACCCTGCATTGAAAATGCAGGAGCCCTAAAGTAATTACATTTTCTGTTTGTCCTTCCATCCGTCTGTCTGTCAACACTTTTGATGTGATGCGATCATTCAAACAGTACTTCACATGATGGGTTTCATATTAAGGGCATATGCTTAGAATCATTAGAGGAAGAAGCCTATAGTTTTTTGGTTAAATCAGATCATGATGTCTAGAGTTATCTGCCCTTAATTACAGGGCTGTCTCTGACTGAGTCGATTTTCTAGTTCCTTAAGGAAACGGAGCAGAGCCTCGATCAGATGGCTCCTACAGGAGCCATTGGTCTTCTCTGTTTGCAATGGTGTGAGAAAGTGTTAATATGAGGGAAAATGTTAACTGGTAGTGGATTGAGTCACTATTGTTACTCCGTAAGTTACTTAATCAAAATTACTTTTTTCTCACCTTTGAATAAACAGTGTACACAGATGGTTTCGGTTGGAGCTGTCTGATCAGGGTCTGCCCAATTTGCTTATGGAATTAAATAGATCTACTTTTATAGTTTCTGGCATGGCAAAAAAAACCCCACCTTTATTCATATGCCATTATAAAAATTAATCTATCATAATTGATATTTATTATATCATTATTTCTTGCATAAATATTCATGAGGTAAATGGTTAACTCTTTCCCTCAAATAAACACTTTTCCATGCCTTTGCAAATAGAGTAGACCCAGATCAGACGGCTCCTATAAAGATACGAGCGGTCGGATTAGGATCTGCAGTGCTAGCTAATGGAAATATAATCAACCTCACTCTAGAAGTTTCCACCAATACCAAAAACACTACGTAGATGGGCAATTATAAGTAAAGATTCAGCTAATACATATTCATGGTGTCATTATTTCTTACTAAATTATAAATAAATACATGATTATTCAAGGTGCAAACAGAGCAGGCACTGGTCATTTGGCTTCTATGGGAACCATCTGATCTTGACCAGTCCACTGTTTGCAATTGCATGAGGAGTTTATATGAAATAAAGGGTCAATTGAACCATTTCTACCATAAATATATATTTTTTCTACGCCTTTGCAAACTGAGTAGACCCAGATCAGATGGATTCTAATCAGAATCTGCTCTGTTTGCTTATGGAATAATATAGATCTATCTATTTCTATAGTTTGTAACTTGGCGAATATATGACCAGCCGTGTGGCTCAGTGTTAGAGCGTCCGTCTGCAGTACGGAAGGTCGTGGGTTCCATCCCCGGCCGCGACAGACCAAAAGTCGTTAAAAGTTGGTACTAGTAGCTCCCTTGTCTACATTTGACATTTAAAGGTGTAGTTCTAGGACTGGTCGGCCCGGTGTCAGGATAATTTGACTGGGTGGGGTGCCCTTGTCATGTATGTGCGGCAGGGGTATTACCTTCTACCTTCCATATTTCAGCACTATAACTTGTCTCATGCGGGTGCCGTCTGTAAATAACTGAAATACGGTTGGTAAGGCGTAAAACCCAACTCACTCACTTGGCGAATATTTCATGAGTAAATATGCCTTTTTAGCTCACCAGAGCACAAAGTGCTCAGGGTGAGCTTTTGTGATCACCTGATGTCCGTCGTGCGTCGTCGTGCGTCGTTCGTTGTTTGTCGTTCGTCGTCCGCCATCAACAATTTGAACCTTTAAAAGTCTTCTCCTCTGAATCTATAGGGTGCTCAGCTTTCATCTTTGGCACATAGCTTCACCTATAGGTCCTTTACAAAAGTTATATAAATTATGTCCCTGGAGTCAAAATTGGCCCCACCCTGGGGGTGTCAAGTTTTCAATAGAAACATATAGTGAAACTTTGAAAATCTTCTTCTCTGAAACTGGAAGGTTCTCAGCTTTGATATTTGGCACATAGCATCATCTATAGGTCCTCTACAAAAGTTATATAAATCATGTCCCTGGGGTCAAAATTGACCCCGCCCTAGGGGTGGCAAGTTTTCTGTAGCTGACTGCTGTTTAAACACTAGTATCTTCTTGGCAAAAACTACATGTCCCAGAGCTTAGATATTTGGTGTATGGATTTACTTAGTTTACCTTTAAGAATTTTGTTAATATCATAGTTCTGAGGTTAAAATTGGTCCTGCCCTTTGGGTTATACTTTAAAATAGGCTTATTCACTTCAGAAACTGCGGCTAAAGGTTTCTCCTTCAACCCAGTCCACTGAGACTGACCTAGTATAGCCAGTTCCAGTGGTTTTACCCTTAGTCTAATCAGTAGAGTAGAAATTGTATTTAGCCAAATAAATAACAAACACTCATTTTAGATGGAGAAAACTAAGTGGATAATTCTCAAAATGCTCTTTGCATATCTACAATGTATGTCCTGCATTAAGCTCTCAGATATCAATATAGAGTCTTATCAGTATATCTTTTGTGAAGTTTAGCTGAATACAAGTCAAGTGTTCTATGCTGTAGCATTCTTTATCAGTATTATAGTTGTTTCAGAATTGTTGTCTGCTTGTCTAAGATTGTTCACATTGTTTTTTAATACATGTCGATCTTACAATTAACTCTCTTGTACAAAACAATTATGAAGTACAATATTGGATTCTGATCTGACACATATGTAATTTGATGTTACATATGCGTCAGATCAGAATCCAAACTGTGCTAGGTCTCCCTTTGCACTTTTGATAACAACTGGGTTGCCTCCCTTCTGGGTAGACAACTGATAGTTTTAGATCTGGCCTATTGCACAGACAATTAACCCTTTACTCCATAATTATGCATTTCTGCACCATTGCAAACAGAGTAGACCCAGATTAGATGGCTCATTTAGTAGCCATATGATCAATCTGCTCTGTTTGCTTATGATATTATATAGTGCAAATTGCATTAAATTATTTCCATTTTTGTGTACAATATACAATGTACTTATAATATGTTTACTTAACCCTTTCCCTCATATAAATGCCTTTTCATGCATTTGCAAACAGAGCAGACCCAGATCAGGCGGCTCCTTTAGCAGCTGTCTAATTAGGGTCTACTCTGTTTGTTAATGGAATTTGAAAGATGTTTTTCATTACTTTCTTAAATGGCTACACTTTCTATTTTTCATTATAACTATTTTGTCCATGAACATTCAGTAGGTATTGAAATTTTGAATAAACATAGAACAGTGGAAGGGTTAAAAATAAGTTAAGATATGAATAATAATATGAATTCATGTATCATCATCTTCAGGTCCTTTACAAAAGTTACATTAATTATGGCCCTGGGGTCAAAATTGGCCCCGCCCCAGGGGTGGGTAGTTTTCAGTAGAAACATATAGAGCAAACTTTGAAAATCTTATGAAACTGAAAGGTGCTCAGCTTTCATATTTGGCTCATAGCATCATGTCTAAGTCCTCTACAAAAGTTATATAAATTATGCCCCTGGGGTCAAAATTGGCCCGCCCCAGGGCCGGCTAGTTTTCTATAGAAACATATAGTGAAAACTTTGAAAATCTTCTCCTCTGATAGTCTGGTGAGCGCTTCAGGGCCATTCTGGCCCTCTTGTTAAAAATTAATCTACATGTAATTAATATTCATGATGTGATAATTTTTTGCATTCATGGAGTGAAGGGTTTTTGATACAGTAGTTTAGTGCTGTTTTACCATAACTCCATGAATATTTATGTAAGAAATAGTGACATCATGAATTAGCTGACGTTTTATAATGGCATGTGAATACAGGAAGTTTTTGCCATGGCAGAAATTGTAAAATCAGAGCTATAGTATTTGATAAGTAAACAGATCAGACCCTGATCAGATGGGGGCTGTCTCATCTGAATCTGTTCTGTATGTTACTTCATTAAAGATAATATTCATGGAGTAAAGGATTAATTTTTATGCCCCCAAAGCTAGGCTTTGGCGGCATATAGTGATCGCACCGTGCGTGTGTGGGTGTGTGTGTGTGTGGGTGTGTGGGTGGGTGGGTGTGTGGGTGGGTGGGTGTGTGGGTGGGTGGGTGGGTGTGTGGGTGTGTGTACATTTTGTCCGGAGTATATTTCCTTTGTCACATCAGCTACGGATACCAAATTTGGTGTGTGAGTTCATCTTGGGATGGGGGAGTGTCGC
Source organism: Azorinus chamasolen (assembly GCA_963576725.1). Lineage (NCBI taxonomy): Eukaryota > Metazoa > Mollusca > Bivalvia > Cardiida > Solecurtidae > Azorinus > Azorinus chamasolen. The sequence goes on along the minus strand of OY755248.1, from coordinate 13,765,264 downwards.
GTACCATTTTCATGTCACTGTGACCTTGACCTTGACCTTTGACCTTGATTTTACAAAAAGCTTGTCCGGAGCATATCTCCTTTACCTTACCAGCTACAGATTCCAAATTTGCTGTGTGAGTTCATCTTGGGATGGCGGAGTGTCGCGTACCATTTTCAGGTCACTGTGACCTTGACCATGACCTTTGACCTTGATTTTAAAAAAAGCTTATGCCTTACCAGCTACAAAAAGCTTGTCCGGAGTATATCTCCTATACCTTACCAGCTAAGGATTCCAAATTTGGTGTGTGAGTTCATCTTGGGATGGAGGAGTGTTGCGTACCATTTTCAGATCACTGTGACCTTGACCATGACCTTTGACCGATTTTACAAAAAGCTTGTCCGGAGCATATCTCCTTTACCTTACCAGCTACAGATTCCAAATTTGCTGTGTGAGTTCATCTTGGGATGGCGGAGTGTCGCGTACCATTTCCAGGTCACCTTGACCTTGACCTTTGACCTCGATTTTAAAAACCGCTTATATCTTACCAGCTACAAAAAGCTTGTCCGGAGTATATCTCCTATTCCTTACCAGCTAAGGATTCCAAATTTGGTGTGTGAGTTCATCTTGGGATGGAGGAGTGTCTCGTACCATTTTCAGATCACTGTGACCTTGACCATGACCTTTGACCGATTTTACAAAAAGCTTGTCCGGAGCATATCTCCTTTACCTTACCAGCTACAGATTCCAAATTTGGTGTGTGAGTTCATCTTGGGATGGCGGAGTGTCATGTACCATTTCCAGGTCACTATGACCTTAACCTTGACCTTGACCTTGACCGATTTTACAAAAAGCTTGTCCAGAGCATATCTCTTATACCTTACCAGATACGGATTCCAAATTTGGTGTGTGAGATCACCTTCAGATGGCGGAGTGTCGCGTACCATTTTCAGGTCACTGTGACCTTGACCTTGACCTTCGACCTCAATGTTACAAAAAAGGTTGTCCAGAGAATATCTCCTATACCTTACCAGCTACGGATTCCAAATTTAATGTGTGAGTTTATCTTGGGATGACGGTGTGTCGCGTACCATTTTCAGGTCACTGTGACCTTGACCTTTGACCTAGATTTTACACAAAGCTTGTCCGGAGCATTTTTCCTATACCTTACCAGCTACGGATTCCAAATTTGATTTGTGAGTTCATCTTGGGATGGCGGAGAGTCGTGTACCATTTTCAGATCACTGACCTTGACCTTGACCTTTGACCTCAATTTTACAGTCCGGAGCATATCTTCTATATCTTACCAGATACAAAAAGCTTGTCCAGAGCATATCTCCTATACCTTAAACGTTGACAATCAACCCAGGGTCCTTTTTAACGTTGAGAATGACTTAGGGTCCTTTTTAACTAAGTTTTGACGCTTGGCTCTTTTCTTAGCTATCATAATCCAAAGGTTCTGTTTCTAATGTTAAGAACTGACTCCTGTGTCATTTTTAACAGCATCAAAATTTCATGTTACACCTGCATTGTTTTTCCGCCAAAATGCATTTCGGTGTCAAACACTTTGGGGGCATTTGTCACCCGTGACGAGTCTCTTGTTATTAATCTCTTTTATGCAAAAGTATAACAGTATGTTTATGTGGGATTAAGAGTAATTTTCTTGTTATTGTTAAAACACTCTGGATTTCATTTCAGTGTTTATCTGCCGATGTGTTCCTCCATATTAGCAAAAGTATTGATATTCAGCATGTGACGAAGAGTATGTTCCGAGACATCTGTCCCTCTCTCATCTATCAGATTAGTGAGGACACCTGCCACGTTCATCACATTGAAAACCCCAATTCCCATGGCTATGACAAGGGTGGTTTCCATGACGAAGGACATCAACATGATGACATGGAACATGATCATTCAAGCCATGGTGTGACAGAGCAAGGGGGTTTGTCGTTGTCAGGTGTACCAGCCAAAGGTAGAACATCCTGACCAAGGCTGATTATTATCTAAGATTTGATGCAGTAAAAAGTTGATACTACGCAATTTCAGTGCTGAAGAATTTATGTCTTGTAGGCAGGTGGCTGTTTAATGCAATGTGCTAGTCCTCTAGGAACTTTCTGCTGTAATTTGAAAAGTTACCTTTATCCCTTTGCTTGAGAGACCTTTAGAGGCCTCTGCAAACAGGGAAGAGCCAGATGAGATGACCTTTATAGGAGCTGTCTGATCAGGGTCTGCTGTGTTTGCTCACAATGGAATAATATAGATCTGATTCTATGTTTACTCCATCGGCCAAAAATTCCTCTGTTCATTTGTCTTTATAAAAAATTAATCTAATTAATATTCATTATGTCATTAAATAATGTTCTTCGTGTAAAGTGTGTTTCAAAAAATATGCTGTATAGCTCTATAACTATAGGCTGGTTTGTTAGTTGGTTTGTGTCCAGCTTTAACATTGGCAAAAATTTTGTAGCCATTGCTCATACTTCAAACTTGGCATGCATGTGCACTTATGGAGGGAACTTTTTAATGAGTGACTTATTAAGGTCAAGGTCAAACATCAAGGTCAAAGGTCAAATTTGGGGGCATAGTATTTCACAAATACATCTTGTTTTGACTCTACTTTCAGGATTTATGTACTTCACAAGAGCAAATGTTAAATGCTGGTGAGGCGGGTGTAAAATGTCACCCAATACTTCATTCTCAGTGTTGTTTTAGTTTCTGGTTCTTCGGGATCGCCAGTTTCAATGCATTTATTTTATGAAAATTGAATACCGCTTCAAGCCAATCCTAGGGTGTGTGAGTAGTTTTGCACTTTTAATAACTGCTCATGAACAGACTCAGTAAAATCGAGTCTGCATTTTCTCTTTTCACATTGTTACTTTTGATTTTGAAGGATCTCCTACTTTCATAATCTAACTGGGTCATTTAGATTTACCCTTGCTTGTTCTTCCGTAACTTTTTCTAATGTCATGGACTAGGGTAATTGGACTATATTTGTTGAACCCTTTTACTACATTGATTAACACATTCCCGCATATTGACACTTTTTGAAGCCTCTGTAAAAGTCACTTTCTGAAACCATTGTGATAAATAGAACATTTGCTCCTTAGGAATAGGAGCAAATGCTCAAATAATCACAGTGGTTTTTCTCTAGTAAATGCTCCTTTTTGGTAGATATATTCAAAGAGGATGGATCTAAAAATAGCCTTTGCTGGAATGGGTTAATATGCCTATTAACTCTTCTGCAAATAGAGTAGACCCAGTTCAGAGGGCTCCTGTTTGCTTATGAAATAATACAGATCAGATTCTACAGTTTCTGCCTTGGCCTAAAATGTATATATTCATATGAGTTTATAAAATACAAATCTGATTCCACAGTTTTTGCTATGGCCTAATATTTACATACAGTAAAACCTCTCTATAACGGCCACTGAATTATACCCCCGCAACAAAGTGTAAGGGGGGGGGGTTATACTGGAATCCGTCCGTCCGTCTGTAGACGGAAGTTTGTCTGCAGCTTTACTCTGCCATCCTTCAACGGAACATTTTTAAATTATGCAATATTGTTGATCACCATCTGAAGTTGTACACCTGCGATTGCAGTTTTGATTCGTCGTTTCGTTGTTGATTTATCTCCCTTTTTGTACTTTTAATAGATGAAATTTTGTCCGGAGCTTAGCTCTGCCATCCTTCAATGGTACATTTTTAAATTATGCAGTATTGTTGGTCACCATCTGAAGTTGTGCACCTGCGATTTTAGTTTTGATTCGTCATTTGTTATTGAATTATCTCCCTTTTTGTAATTTTAATATATGAAATTTGGTCCTGAGCTTTACTCTGTCATGCCTCAACAGAACATCTTTTAACAGATTTTTTTTAAATTAAGTAGTATTGTTGAACACCATCTGAGATTGTGCACCTGCAATTGTGGTTTTAATTTGATTCTTCATTCATGAATTATCTCCCTTTTTTAAATTTAACAAATGAAAATTTAGCGGTACGGAGCTTTACTCTGTCATACTTCAACAGAACCTTTTTAAATTTTGAAGTATTGTTGAACACCATCTGAAGTTGTGCATCTGCGATAAGGGTTTAGATTCGTCTCTTCTTTTCATTAATTATCCCCCTTTTCATAAGTTAACAAATGAAAACGAAACAAGTAAAACACACACACACGCTTAAAATACCTATACACACATAGGTTTTCATAGGTCTTTGCTTCAATGGAACATTATTGAAATCGTACTCCTGTGATTTTGGTTTTTACCTCATCACATCATTATTGAATTATCTCCCCTTATATTTAGTTACAGTTTTGACAATGAGATAGATATAATAATAATATCTCAGTTGATGGGTAGTACTAAGGATTGAAGTTGTCCTGCATTGAGTTGATGGGTAGTGCTACGGATTGAAGTTGTCCTGCATTGACCCCATCTGTGTCAAATGTGCTAGTGGGGGGTACAATGTATTAATCACCTTTAGTGATAGTTCTAGTTTGTGTTAAAGGCAGGTGGTTGCTTAAAGCAAGGTGAAAGTAAAACAGAACGCTCTGGTAGGAGCGTTCTGTTTTACTTTCACCTTGCTTTAAGCAGCCACCTGCCCTAATATACCAACTAATTAACACAATTTAGTGGCAGTTATAGAGAGGTTTCACTGTAATTTTATATTCATATTCCATTATAGAATACAGGTTCTGTAGTTTCTATTATGGCCTAAAAGTTCTGTATTCATATGACATTAATTAATTCTGGTAATTACATGTACATTTGTAATATTTATGATATCACTATTTCTTAAATGAATATTCATTGCGTAGAAGGCTAAGTCATGCGTAAGTGGGGGAGTTCTGGTCCTATCAATACATTTCTAGTCTCTATTTTATTTTCAGTTTGGGGATATAGCACGATAGCAGTGGTGATTATATCGCTGGTTGGCCTGCTTGGAGTGGCGGTGATTCCTATCATGCAGAAGGTGTTCTACAACCACTTGCTGCAGTTCCTCGTTGCTCTCGCCGTAGGTGCGCTCTCTGGTGACGCTCTGTTACATCTACTACCACATGTGAGTTACCCTTCTTTTCAGTGTTGTAGATGAGAAGTGTACTGAGAGGTCCAGATAAGATGCATAAATTAAAAAAAATAGAATAAGAATAACTTCTTTAATTCTCCGCCAAACCCTATGTAGTGACCACTCTTTAGAATGGTCTCAAAGAGACGATTCAAAAGAGTGGTCACAGCATAGGGTTTCTTGGGGAAATGACGATACTGATCTATCCAAATTTAGTATTTCACAGCTAATTCAGGATTTCAGGAAACAATGCATACCTTAATCAGAGGGCTTCTTCAGGAGCTCTCTGACCTGGGTCTACACTTTTAAGGGACTTAACCCTTTACTTGTTCAATATTCTGTATAATATTCGTGGAAGAAATAGTAACATCATGAATATTTATTGACTGAATTATTACATGTATAATGGTACATCAACAAAGGATTTGTTTAGCTCACCTGGAACAAAGTGCCAAGGTGAGCTATTGTGATCGCCCTGTGACTGTCTTCCGTCTTCCGTCTGTCGTCTGTTGTTCGTCGTCAACCTTTTTTAGCTCACCTGAGCAAAGCTCAGGATGAGCTTTTGGGATACTTGAATGTCCGGCGTCCGGCGTCCGTCGTGCGTCGTCCGTCGTGCGTCGTCAACAATTTGCTTGTGAACACTCTAGTGGTCACAATTGTAGTCCAATCTTCATGAAACTTGGTCAGAATGAATGTCTTGATAAAATCTCGGACAAGTTCGAAAGTGGGTCAAGTTGGGTTAAAAACTAGGTCACTAGGTCAAATATTAGGAAAACCTTGTGAACCCTCTACAGGTCACAATTTTAGCCCAATTTTCATGAAACTTGGTCAGAATGATTGTCTTGATAAAATCTCGGAGGAGTTTGAAAAATGGGTTATGTGGGGTAAAAAACTAGGTCACTAGGTCAAACAGTAGAAAAACCTTGTGAACACTCTAGTGGTCACAATTTTAATCCAATCTTCATGAAACTTGGTCAGAATGAATGTCTTGCTAAAATCTTGGATGAGTTTGAAAGTGGGTCAAGTGGAGTTAAAAACTAGGTCACTAGGTAAAACAGTAGAAAAACTTGTGAACACTCTAGTGGTCACAATTTTAGTCCAATCGTCATGAAACTTGGTCAGAATGAATGTCTTGATAAAATCTTGGATGAGTTTGAAAGTGGGTCAAGTGGAGTTAAAAACTAGGTCACTAGGTCTAACAGTAGAAAAACCTTGTGAACACTCTAGAGGTCACAATTTTAGTCCAATCTTCATGAAACTTTGTCAGAATGAATGTCTTGATAAAATCTTGGACGAGTTTGAAAGTGGGTCAAGTGGAGTTAAAAACTAGGTCACTAGGTCAAACAGTAGAAAAACCTTGTGAACACTCTAGTGGTCACATTTTTTGTCCAATCTTCATGAAACTTGGTCATAATGATTGTCTTGATAAAATCTCAAACGAGTTTGAAAGTGGGTTATGTGGGGTTAAAAACTAGGTCACTAGGTCAAATAGTAGGAAAACCTTGTGAACACTCTAGAGGTTACATTTATAGCCAAATCTTCATGAAATTTGGTCAGAATTATTGTCCTTATAAAATCTTGGACAAGTTTGAAAGTGGGTTATGTGAGGTTAAAAAGTAGGTCACTGGGTCATATCTTAGAGAAATGTAGTTTACACTCCAGTGGCCACATTTTTAGCCCAGTCTTCCTCAAACTTGCTCAGAGTGTTTGTCTTGGTGATATCAAGGTTGAGTGTGATCATGGGTTGGGTGGGAATAAAAAGTAGGTCACTAGGTTAAATCTTAGAAAAAATACTTTAGAGGGCACATTTTAGCCCAATCCTCATTGGTCAGAATCATTGTCTTGATCAAATCAATAGACTAATTTTTTGAAACTCTTGTTCTGCAGAACCACTGCTCATGATTCACTGCTCATGATCCACTATCAACATTGTTCATATATTGCCCCTAAGGTCAATATTGACCCTAACCATGGGCTACCCAGCAAAAATCTTAAATCTATGGTAATCAGGTGAGCGATTAAGGGCCATCTTGGCCCTCTTGTCTTAAAATGACATCTCCTAAACTACTTGCTGGACTTTTACCAAAATTGGCAGGAGTCAACCTCTTCTAAAGATGTTCAAGGAATTTGAATCCGTGCAGAACTCTGGTTGCCATGGCAACTAATGTCCAAAAAGAAATAAAAACTTTAAAAATCTTCTTGTCAAAAACTGTAAGGTCTAAGGCAACCAAATGTGGTATGTAGAATCATCTAGTGGACCTCTTTTTAGATTGTTCAAATTTTGTCTCTCTGGTCAAAATTGGCCCAACCGTGGCAGTCACAAGTTTTACATTGGATTATAATATATAGTTAAAACTTTAAAAATCTTCTTGTCCAAAACCGAAAAGCTTAGAGCTGTGATGTTTGGTATGTAGCATCATCCGGTGAACCTTCACTAAGATTGTTCAAATAAGGCCCCCGGGTCATAGACAGCCAAGCCATGGGGGTCACATGTTTTATATAGGATTATATAGTAAAAAATTGAAAAATCTTCTTGTCCAAAACCAAAAAGCTTACAGCTGTGATATTTGGTAAATAGCATCATCTGGTGGACCTTAACCAAGATTGTTCAAAATTTGCCCCTGGGGTAAAAATTGTCCCCGCCCTCGGGTCACAAGTTTTACATAGGATTATATATATGGTAAAAACTTTAAAAGTCTTCTTGACTGAAAGGCTAAGAGCTGTGATGTTTGGTATGTAGCATCATCTAGTAAACCTTTACCAAGATTGTTCAAATTAAGCCCCAAGGGTCAAAAGTGGCCCTGCCCCAGGGATCACAAATTTTACTGAAAACTTTAAAAATCTTATTGTCAAATTTCCTATTTATTATAAGGCCTAGAGCTACCAAATTTGGTACGTAGCATCATTTGATGGACCTGTACTAAGATTGCTTAAATTTGCCCTGGGGTCAACCTGGCTGTGCCCGGGGTCACAAGTTTGACATAGGATTATATAGTAAAAACTTAAAATTATCTAGTAGACCTTCTCAAAGATTATTCAAATTTTGCCTAAGGGTAAAAGTGACCCTGCCCTTTGGGTTGTCAGTTTAGATCGAGTTAACAAAGTGAAAGCTTCAAACATCTTCTCTGAAATTAATATGGTCAGAGCTTTGATATAGAAAACATAGCAAACCAGGCGAGCGATATAGGGCCATCATGGCCCTCTTGTTTATCTAAATCACAACTTTATAATTCTGTAAGCAAGCATATAACCCTGATCCTGTAGGAGCCGTCCAATCTGGGGCTACTCTGCTTGCAAAGATTTAAAAATAAATTTATGTAAAGGAAAGGGTTAAAATAATATTGAGGTAATTCTGTGCAGAGGATTAGATAAGATGCGTAAATTAAACCTTTTTCAAGATTGACTTCTTTATTTCTCCACCAAAGCCTATGTTATGATATACTTTTTCACAGCATTATAAACAAATGTAACACATTGCAAATAGAGACTATCACTTTAAAGGCTGAGCATACATCTGTTACTTCATCAGTTCATGATAATCTTTAACCAGGGTCAGCTTGGGTTTTCAATTCTATTTATATGTTTTGTATATTAATGTTCTTGTCATGTGGACCATATTGAAAATTGGTCTTGTACCAAATATGTAATCCACTTAAAATAAAGTCATTATTATTATTATTATTATAACCCTTTCCTCCATATAAACACCTTTTTTACTCATCTGCAAACATAGTAGACCCATATCAGATGGCTCCTATAGGAGCTGTCTGATCAGGGCCTGCTCTGTTTGCTAATGGAATTTGAAAGATCTGGTTCTTTATTTTCAAAAATGGCTACAATGTTCCTTCCATATTTCATTATAACTCTTTTGTCCATGAATATTCAGTAGGTATTAAAATTTGGAATAAATATAGAACAGGGAAAGGGTTAATTTAATCCTGATGAGAGGTCGGGTAGCTGTGAGTCTCTTCATGATGCAAACTGTTTGACTCTGATTGTGTTTATGGCTGTTTTCAGTAAACTCTTACCAGTGAGACAAGAAAATGATGACCAGTTTTGTTATTGCTTATGACTGTTATTATATATACTACTTCTCACAAAGACATTTAACTCTGCACTCTAGTAGTGAAAGTGTGATTATCTTTGCAAACAGTTTGGCTACAGATGAGACGCCACATAATACAGCGTCTCATCAGGATCAAAACTGATATTTTGACCATATTTTTGCAAAGAAATGAGAGAAATGTTAATTTAAGAATTGAAGCAGATGAGAGTTGTTGCAGACAAAAAATTATACATAAATACTTGAAGTTACTTGACCTACATCATGCATGTAGCAGAGTAATAGTCACTGTTGGTTCACTGCTGTTTGCTGATTGTGGATTATCTCTACAGTAGTAATCCTAATAGATCTTCAGGCAACTCACATCCACTCTACACTGGTTTATAAAGTATTTTACTAATTTAAACCATTTACTCCAGAAATATGCATTTCTACGCCTTTGCAAACGGAGTAGACCCAGATCAGACAACTCCTATAGGAGCCGTCTGATCTGGGTCTGCTCTGTTTGTTTATAATATAATATAGATCTGATTCTGTAATGTCTGCCATGGTCAAACTTTCTTGTGTTCATTTGCCATTATAGAAAAATATGTAATTAATATTTATGGTCTCATTCTGTGTCACATGACTATTCTTGGGGTAAAGGGTGAAGAGAAACTGAAGACTAGTGAAGACTGATTAAACAGCTCTCAAAGGTTTTCAGTTTTTCATGAATACATGTATTTAGGTTAGTTAAAGCATTTCCCTTGAAAGGGGATAGATTTATCAAATTCCATTAGAAAACAGTAGGCCCTGATCCGATGGCTCCTGTACAAGCCATCTGATCTGGGTCTACTCTGTTTTCAAATGTGTGAACAGGCATTTAGATGAGGGAAAGGGTTACTATAGTATAGTCTGGTCAGTTTCTGCTCTGTTTTCTTTTGACATGAAGATATAGATCTGATTCTACTGTTTTTGTTAAAGCACAAAAACTTCAGCTAATAAATATTCATGACATCATTATTTCTTATATGAATATTGAACTTTTAAAGTGTTAATATAGGTAGATATTGTCATCATGGTCTGTATATATAATCAGTTGCAGCCTGTAAGTGTTTTTAGGAACTCTTAACCCTTTCCTCCATAAATACGCCTTTCTACGCCTCTATTAAAGTCACTTTATGAAACCATTGTGATAAATAGAGCATTTGCTCCCATAGGAGCAAATGCTGTATTTATCACAATGGTTTCAAACTACAAAATTCTAAAAAAATTCCTTTTCTCTAGTTAATGCTCCTTTTCGGTAGATTTATTCAAGGTGGTTTGATCTAAAAATAGGTTATGGAGGAAAGGGTTAAATACATTTATCCAGTCACCAGGCTTCTCTAGTGACATAATAAAGGGGGTGCAAATAAACTTAGGTTTATTAGGTTACTTCCGGTAGTAGAAGGTTTATTAGTTTAGTAGATAGGCGGAATGATTCTATAACCATGGAACTATTTTAATTTTCTGTAAATATGCATGAACATGTTGACGGAATAGATCTAACAGAAAAATCACCAATATAATTATTCAAATAAAAAAAGAGAAGAAAAAATAAAAAATAAATAAATGGCTATAGCTGGATTCGAACCCGCGCCTGGTTCTACAAAAGCCAAATCTGATCTCTCTTGAGATGTCGTGCTTACCGATTACGCCACTGAGGCCACATACAAAGCGACGTTGATTCATCAGTTTTATTAATTTAATTCATTGATGGCAAAACGCGTTTTTGATAAAAATCAAGTCAGGGGGCAAATATTTACAAATATATATAGTAAATGTTTTCTTTTCACTCTCATAATAATTTGTTTGATAAGCTCTTACAGGGGCGGTGATGGTCATAGACCTAAATATAGCCTGATCAGTTCCATCGATTTATGAGTGACGTTAGCCCTATCTAAAAATGGAAACCGAGTCGACGGAACTTGAATTTGACCAGACAGCCTCCGCGAGAATATTGTCATGTCTGTTTGAATTAACATATCGACTCTCGATTCAAATGATCTTATTTTTCAAATTCAACCACGTTTTCCCCTCCTGTAATGTAAGTATCGAAACTATTTTCATCTGCGGTAGCTCATTATTTACATCTCTAGAATGGAAATGAAAAGGGAGGTCCATTGATCGAAAAACCGCATTTTCAATGCAAATTATTTCAATATTCCTATGTTTTATGAGTCTATGAAAAAAGATATAACTAAATTGACTGGATAAATAGAATAATATGTTAGTGCCGTAGATGGGACACCTTATCCGACTCGGAGAGAAACAGTTGAGGCTCGGCAAGCCTTGCCTCAATGTTTTCTCCCCTCGTCGGATAAAGCGTCCCATCTACGGCACTAACCTATTATTCTCTATATATTCAACCTTTACCTAATGAATGCTAACATAAGAAATATTGTTATCATACATATTTATTAAAGGGATTTTCTTGATGGCATACTAAAACAGGTCTTTTGTCAGTGGCAGAAACTATAGAATCAGATCTATATTCTATATACATATAATTCCATAAGCAACTAGACCCTGTTCAGATGGGTGCTACAGAAGCTGTCATCTTTTCATGCCTTTGCAAAGAGTAGACCCAGATCAGAAGACAGCTCCTACAGGAGCCATCTGATATGTATGCTCTGTTTGCTTACAGATTTATATAGATGTTATTCTACAGCATTTGCTAATTAAACAAATCGTGTGTCCATGGTTCCAAAGTTCAGCTAATAAATATTCATGGTGTCATTATTTCTTACATGAATATTGAACATGGAAAGGGTTGAAGTCTATCTATTGGAACATTTAGAGTACATGTGTAGTTCAGTTATTTTCATTTACAATAGGAAGAGTGGGGAGATTGGGTGAGCAGCCTAGTATTTGACCCTTTCCCTCATAGGCTATATTTACACCCAACCCACTCACTCACTCTGAATTGAATAAATCTACTGAAAAGGAGCATTTGCTAGAAAAAAAATATGTTAGAAGTTGGTAGTTTTGAAACCATTGTGATAAATAGAGCATTTTCCCCTATTTAGTAAATGTTCTATTTTATCACAATTGTTTCAAAATGTAACTTCTACCAAAGACCTATGATATGTTATCATAGGTCTTTGCTTCTACAGACATCAAAAGGCATCAATGTCAGGGAATAGGTTATAGAATATAAGGTATTTGCAGAGGACAACCATGTGAAGTGCTACTGTTTTTCTTATGTTTCTTTTTTACCATTTACTTCGTGAATATTCATAAGATTCTAAAGAGTGGTCCCAATATATGGTTTGGTGGAGAAATGACGATTTTAATATTTGTGTATGCATAGTTATCTGTTGCTCTGATGTAAGAAATAATGATTGTGTGAATGTCCATCAGATGACTTGTACAAAAACAGTAAATTTGGCAAATGCAGATATTGTAGAATCAGATTATTAGAATTAGATAGTATTTCATAAGCAAACAAAACAGACTATGCTCAGGGTCCATGCTTAAAAAGCTTTTAGTTGAGTCTGAGTTTCGTTCTCAAGCTTTTGATTGGTCAGATTTGAGTTCTCAAGCTTTTGATTGGTCAGATTTGAGCCAAAGGCTCAAATCTGACCAATCAAATGCTTGAGAACGTTCTCAGACTCAACTAAAAGCTTTATAAGCATGGACCCTGATCTGTGTCTACTCTGTTTGTAAAGGTGTCAAAAGGTATTATATCTATATGGAGTAAATGGTTAAAATACATTTAAAATCACACAGAGACTTGATTCTGATGAGCCATAGAGAATCTTGACATCTCATTTGGATCCAAACTACATGTATACACAGGGGTCTGTAGCATATATAGACTGTCATGAAGCGGTATAGACCCCTGTGCATGTATATACACTTGGTCATTTATTTTTAACCCTTTACCTCATGAATATTCATATAGGAAATAATAACTGTATTAATATTAATTTAATGATAATGCCATAACTGTCTAAATAATTGATCAAACGGCTCAATATTATTTCATCAGCAAACAGAGCAGACCCGTAAAGATAGCGCCTATAGCATCCATCTGATCTAGGTCTACACTGTTTAGTGTTTACAAAGGCATCAAAGATCTCTCTATCAGATTAACGGTTAACCCTTTCCCTTTTCAATATTCATGTAAGAAATAAAGACATTATGAATATTTATTAGCTGAATTTTATTGTGTTAACTTTCTAAGGAAGTATTTTACTTTGACAAAAATTGTAAAAATCAGATCTATATCATGTCAAAAGCAAACAGATCAGACCCAGATCAGGTGGCTCCTATAGGAGCAGTCTGATCTGGGTCTACTCTGTTTGCATATGTGTGGGAAGGCATTTATATGAGGGAAAGGGTTAAAAAAGATACATCTTCTTTGAGAATTGAACCCTACAACAACTCCTTCAGGCAAAAGTTATTTACTGTTCATAGGATTAAGTTCTTACTGTTTTTTATGCCCCCATTGACGATAGTCGGGGGGCATATTGTTTTTGCCCTGTCTGTCTGTCTGTTTGTCTGTTTGTCTGTTTGTCCGTTTGTCTGTTTGTTTGTCAGCAACTTTAACATTGGTCATAACTTTTGAGCCAGTATAGATAGAGACTTGATATTTGGCATACATATGTATCTCATAAAGCCGCACATTTTGAGGGGTGCCGTGTCAAGGTCAAGGTCATCCTTCAAGGTCAGAGGTCAAATATATGGGTCAAATCGCCAACTTTAACATTGGCCATAACTTTTGGACCAGTAGAGATAGAGACTTGATATTTGGCATGCTTGTGTATCTCATGAGGCTGCACATTTTGAGGGGTGACATGTCAAGGTCAAGGTTATCCTTCAAGGTCAGAGGTAAAATATATGAGGGGGCATAGTGTTTCACAAACACATCTTGTTTTCTTTGCAGGCCATTGGGGGAGGTCATAGTTCAGACGCTCATGATGACGAGGATCAGGGACATAACCATGCTGTGTATAAAGGGCTGTGTGGATTGACTGGCATCTACTTCTTCTACATAGTAGAGCGTATCCTCACCATCGTAACTGATATGAAAAGGCGTAAAAAGGTAAACCACTTCATAGAAATGTTGTTTTTTAACACTTTACCTTCTGAATACAGATGTTTATATAAGAAATATTGAGTATGAATATTAATCCTTTACTCAATACATATGCCTTTCTATGATTTAACGTAGCTGACATTTATAACTATAATCTGGTATGCTTGACCCGCCCGTAGTATGTGAAACATTTTATGTATTTAATGTTTTGTGTATGGACAGGAGACAAAGTTGACAAACACAATAAACTTTGAATTTGAATTCATGGATTAACCTTTTACTCCATAAATACACCTTTCTATGCCTTTGCAAACAGAGTCTTTCAGGGTCTGTCTGATTTGGTTCTACTCTAAGTGTACCTTTTACTCCATAAATACGCCTTTCTACGCCTTTGCAAACAGAGTCTTTCAGGGTCTATCTGATTTGGTTCTACTCTTAGTGTACAAAGGCGTCAACATGATTCTTTATCTCTTTGCACTTTAACCCTTTCCCTGTTCTATTTTTGTTTCAACTTTCAATACCTACTGAATATTCAAGAACAAACAAATTATAATGCAATTTGGAAGATGGAACAATGTAGACATTTTAGAAAGCAAAGAAACAAATCTATCAAATTTTATTAGCAAATAGAGCAGACCCTGATCAGACGGCTCCTCTAGGAGCCGTCTGATTTGGGTCTACTCTGTTTGCAAATGCGTGAAAACATGTTTATATGAGGGAAAGGGTTAACAGTGAATTTCCATCCAACTGTATCATGTCTTCGAGATAATTGCAAGATTATGTTCTCCTGGAGAAGTGATGATTGCAAGATTTTTTAAATAACTTATTTTCTCTAATAAACCCTTTCCTCCATGAATATTCCATGAATATTCATGTAAGAAATAATGACGTCATGAATACAATTTAGATTAATTTGTTATAATAGCACATGGACACATGAAGTTTTGGCCATGGCAGAAACTGTAGATACATACCTGTATTATATTATAAGCAAGCAGAGCAGACCCTGATCAAACAGCTCCTATAGGAGTCGTCTGATCTTGGTCTACTGTGTTTGCAAAGGCATAGAAAGGCGTATTTATGGAGTTAAAAGAGCTTCTTGCATTTTGTACAACTGACCAAGTTGCAGTTGTCATCACTCATCATCATTGTCTGCCGAAACTTTTAATGTTGGCTATTTCTATTTTACTATTCATGCAAATCTTATTAAACTTCACACCATCACAAGAGCTGCAATCGAACAAATGAGTGTTTTCACCTGTATGTGAGGCTCTTGCTTGTAGTACTGTATATCTAGGGCTGCGAAATTGTTTCAAGATATATAATTGTTTGTACCTGGGATACACATGTACTGTCATTTACAAACAGTGTAGACCTAGATCAGAAGGCTCCTTTAGGATCTGCACTGTTTGTCATTCAAAATCCTCTAGCAGGTGCTAACCTTTCATACTAAGTGGACTCTATGGTTTAACACTGACGGGCTATTCCATGCTGATAATTCAGGGATGAAAGGGTTTGAACTGAAGGTTTATGAAACATCAAACATAATGTTTCAGCAGTTGAGAAAAAGGAAAAAGATGGGCGATGATGAGATGGACAAAATAGGCGAGAAGCTAGCAGCTGACTGTGATGAAATGATGATGAGTGTTCATCCAAATAAAGGTATGGTGCAGCAATAACAATAACATCAGTTTTCACTCTTCTTGCTCTGAATAGAACTACAGTGAATGTCCCCTCTAAACTGGTTTATGAAACTAAATAAATGCACCATTTTTATGTCGGCCTGCTGAGCAAATATTTTGTCACTAGAAAATGTCTTCTAACTACAATTTCATAGCATACTTGCTCCATTTTGTTTCAAAGACGTAGGCAGGGTGTCAAACAGTTTGGCTCCTGATGAGATGTCGAGTTACTCGGCATCTCATTCGGATTTAAACTTGTTACAAAGATAAAAACAGATCTGCCCGCAGCAGTTTAATTGTTTAATGAAACTAATGGAGTTGAAAATAGTGTATTTTCTGATCAAACTGCTCTTTAATGAGCAGGATGATACCGGTCTAGACTAATTGCCAAGGTTTGTCTGGCTGAATATTTACAGTAGAACCTGATCTAATTCAGAGTAAATTCTTTAAAATTAGTATCAATGCATGTCTGTAAGACTTAATGCAGGGTGAAAGTCATAAAGAAATTTTCCAAAGGAGTTTTCTGCAGGACTTTCCACATGCATAAAGCAGCCACCTGCTTAACCCTTTCCCTCATATAAACGTGTTTTCACGCATTTGCAAACAGAGTAGACCCAGATCAGACGGCTCCTAAAGGAGCCGTCTGATCAGGGTCTACTCTGTTTGCTAATAGTATTTGAAAGATCTGTGTCTTCACTTTCTAAAATGGCTGTAATGCACCACCTTCCACATTTCATTATAGCTATTTTGCTAATGAAAATTCAGTAGGTATGGAAATGTGTAATAAACATAGAATAGGGAAAGGGTTAAAAGACCTAAATTCTTTGTTATTAATATTCCAGTTTAGAGGGGTTTTACTATTTGCGAGACTCATATAGTGCATTCAGTCTGCGTCCACATATTGTAAGGCTTTAAGCATACAGTTTAAACCTGTCTACAGAGACCACCAAACATAAGTTTTTTAAAACAGATACATGTAGTAGCTTAATGCAATCACTCATATTAATGCCTTTTGGCGCCTCTGTAAAAAATCACTTTTTGAAACCATTGTGATAAATAGATCATTTGCCATAGAAGCAAATGCTCTGTTTATCATAATGGTTCCAAAACTTCACAATTCTAAAAAAAATCCTTTTTATCTAGTGAATGCTCCATTTCGGTAGATTTATTCAAAGAGATTGGGTCTAAAATAGCCTGAGGGAATGGGTTAACTCATTCCCTCCTAGACTATTTTTAGACTCAACCTCTTTGAATAAATCTACCGAAAAGGAGCATTAACTGTAGAAAAGGAGAATTTTGATTGCATAGTTTTGAAAAAGATTGTTCAAATTATGACCCTGGACCAAACATGGCCTCGCCTAAGGGCTTATCAGTTTTTCATAGGAAAATCTTTAAAAATCTTCTGAAACTGAAAGGCCTAGACCTTTGATGTTTGGTATGTAACATGATCTAATGGTCCTCTACAAATATGTAGCTTTGGCTTGTGGTCTTCTGCAAAGAATGTTCAACTTACGACCCTGACCTCTGGGCGAAACTTGGCCCTGCCTTGGGCTTATCAGTTTTTCATGGGAAAAATGTAAAATATTATTTTTCTCTGAAACCATAAGGCATAGACCTTTAATTAATGGCATACTGCTTTGCCTTGTGGTTCTCTACCAAGGTTGTACAAATGATGACTTCTTGGTCAAAAATGGCCCCGCCCCTTGGGTTATCTCAGGTGAGCGCTTCAGGGCCTCATGGCCCTCTTGTTCATTATGCTGTCACTATAGGCTGGCTTTACTGTTCATTCACGTTTCATAGAGTGACCCCATTAGATACAAATAAACTTGGCAAGGTTCACACCCTCCTCCATTATTAACTATTGATAGATTGTTAACCCTTTACTCTATGAAGATTCATGGAAAAAATTATGACATCGTGAATATTAATTAGATTATTTTTTACAATGGCGCATGAACAAAGGTCATTTTGGCTTAGACAGAAACTGGAGAGTTAGATCTGTATTATTTCATAAGCAGATAGAGCAGACCCTGTTAAGAAGCCTTCTGATCTGGGTCTACTCTGTTTGCACAGGTGTAGAGAAGGTTTATTTATGGAGTAAAGGGTTAGATATGGGGTAGTGATAACAATACTTAATAGACTAGTCACTGTTACATTTATATGCAGTTGAACCTGTCCTAAGCAGTCATTCATTTATTGAACAAAGGAGTCTTAAAAAGGCAGGAAGTTGCTTAATGCAGGGCAAACATAATGCAGAAAGTAGGAGCTATCTGTGGTACTTTTGACCTGCATTAAGCTACTACCTGCCATACAGACCCATTATTACAGTAAAACCTCTATAACTACCACTAAATTAAATCGAGTCTTTTGTGTTAAAGGCAGGTGGCTGTTTAAAGCAAAGTGAAAGCAAAACAGAACACTCCTATAGGAGCGTTCCGTTTTACTTTCACGTTGCTTTAAGCAGCCACCTGCCCTAAATACCAACTAATTAATACAATTTAGTGGCTGTTATAGAGAGGTTTTACTGTAGATCTATTTTTTATGACCGCTTAAGACAGGTTCTACTGTATCCTAACATTTTATTTTTTGTGCTTAATAATTGTGTTGGAATTGGACATTGTTTTGTTTATTTGAAAACTGCGTATAAGGTATTGTTTCTAATAAATGCACCTGCTATGAACACCCCCTTCCAATAAAACAAAATAAATTTGTTTAACCTTTTCCTTGTTGAATATTCATGTAAGAGATAATGTCATCATGAATATTTATTAACTGAAAATTCATAGTGGCATATGAACACAGGAATGTTTGGGGGAAAAGAAGAATCTGCTGTCATATCTATTACAATTTCATAAGCAAACAGAGCAGTCCCTGATGAAACGTTTCCAACAGGAGCTGTTCGATGTGGGTTTTCTCTGTTTGCAGACACATGAATAAGCGTTTGTATGAAGGAAAGGGTTAAGGGCTGTTCCATTTAAATGTGTATGGGGGTGCAGGAAGGCACTTTCAAATTCAGCCACCCACCCATAGAAGTTTTTTACTAATGCACAAACCAAATAATACAGTTTTTGCCGCGAAACCCACCCATGCATAGCTGTTTTTTTAAAGTGCCTTCCTGTCCCCCATGCACATTTAAATGGAACAGCCCTAAGTAAAATATTCACAATTCTTTAATGATTTCACTCTCCTTTGATAAATACTAAATGCATGATTATTCATTTATAGTTGAATTTTATAATGGCAACATAGACAAAGGAATACATTTACCATGACAGAAAACATTGAATCAAATATGATTATATTATTTCATAAGCAAACGGCAGACCCTAATCAGATGGTTCCTACAGGATATGGGTCTGCTCTGTTTGCAAGACTTTAAGTTGTCGAAAGGCTTCTGTATCAGGTACAGTAAAACCCCTCTAAACCGGACATTAGATTTAGTGTACATATCGGTCTTGGAGACAGGTAGCAGCTTACTGCTGGGTGAAAGTCATGCAGAGAGCTCCTCTAGCAACATTAGTGTTTGTGGTGTATTATCCATTTGCAGTATTATTTCATAAGCAGACAAAGTAGACCCTGATGAGATGGCTTCTACAGAGACTGTCTGATCTCGGTCTGTTCTGTTTGCAAAGATGCCATAGGCTTATCTGTGATGGAAAGGGTTTAATAGATTATCACTGTATTATAGTGATAGCGATCCAAATTGAAAACGTTTTGTACAGTATTTTCTTATTAAAATGCCCCTATTTGGGAAAAATGTTAATATGCCCTTGGGTTTTTTATTAGGAACAATATGAAAATGCTATGTTAGTGCAGCTTAAGTTTCTCCTGTATGTATTTGGTTTGTTAATTTTGAAATAGTCTGAGCTTTGTTTGTCTTTTTGTAGTCATGAAAGTATATAAGATACAAAATGCCACTTAGTTTTGAATATTGCACACTTCATAGATGGTAATGACGAAATTATTCTGGGACCAGCGGAAGGTATTGATATATTGGTAATAAATATATTCAAGAAGAATATCCATAGCACTTTACTCCATCAATGTTTGACTTCATGAATATGAATGAGCTGAATTTTGTAATTTACACAAAAAATGTTAATCATAGTCATAGCAGGAGAATCATATCTATATTATGCCATAAGCAAACAGAGCAGACCTCGATCAAACAGCTCCTATAGTAGCTGTCTGATCTGGGTCTATTTGCATTAAAAGCTGTATGTATGGAGTAAAGGGTTAACCCATAACCTCATAGGCTATATTTATTGCAAGAAAAAAGGAAACTTTTAGAATTGTGTAGTTTTGAAACCACTGTGATAGAGAGTATGCTCCCATGGTAGCAATTCTATGCTCTATTTATCACAGTGGTTTCACAAAGTGGTTTTACAGAGGCGTCGAAAAGCATCTATATGTGGGAATTGGTTAACCCATTCCCACTTAGGCTATATTTAGACCTAACCTCTTCGATTAAATCTACCAAAAAGGAGCATTAATTAGAGAAAAGGAATTTTTCAGAATTGTGTAGTTTTGAAACCATTGTGAGCAAATCCTGTGGAGCAAATGCTCTATTTATCACAATGGTTTCACCAAGTGACTTTTTCAGAAGCGCCAAAAGGCGTCAATATGCGGGAATTGGTTAAATTGAACTACTGTAAAACAGGTTTTATTAGCGACAATATATATTTCGCGCTAATTCGCGAATGCGTTGCCTCGCGAATTCAATATTTTCGCTAATAAATCAGTAACAAGTATAAACTGGAGTAATGTCCGAAATTGGTATATCCGGAATATGGTAAGTTTTATCACGTAGTCGTCCATGTGATTTCTGCATTAATTCAATTCTTCGTTCAACACAAATGTTGAATGAAGTGTATTGCTTCGATAAAAGTTTGTTTAGTAAACAAAAAAGTGTTTAAATAAAAACTGCAGACCAGAAAATGGAAGAATGTTTCTCTACTTCATTGATCTCAGTGCAAAGGGGAGTAACTCTTATATACATGTACGGCAAGTGATAAATTACATGTACAATTACGGACTTTTGAAACAGGTTTGACTCTATGTGTTCGTGAAAAACAATTCACTCATTTTGACTACTGAATACCGGCTTATCCCAAGCCGCGTTTAACAGATCAACACGTATACACAAACTTGTCAATTTGTTTTCACACGTTTATCATCATATTCCAAGTTTCAATAAGGACACGGATTTAACCTTTAGCCTCATAATGGACAACTCGTGATAACCATTTCATTTGCAGACAGTTTCGATCCAAAATAGACCCCGAGGTTATCAAAGTGTAGTAACTTTGTGGCTTACATTTCCACCATTTCATCAGTAGACCGGTGTGTCACGCTGTGCCATGCATCCAAGATTTGGGTAAAGTTCTCAAAACAATTACAAAATTGAATACTGGTAAATACAGGCCTGAACGAATTCTATAAAAGCCCTAGACTTTGTTCACAATTATCGATTGATAACCCCTAAATTGCCGACGGCAGTTACATACAGAAATTTATTCTTTGCCCTTTTTACAGCATTCGGCAGCGTTTTATACGGTTCTATTTCCGTTATGTTAATTTAGCGAGATGGACGCCGTAGCGAAATCATCATGACGCGAATTAATACAAAATCACATTTACGCGAAATAATCATGACGCGAATATAACCTGTTTTACAGTACATTCACTTGGAATTTCAGTCTGTCTTTTGCAGTCAGTTTAACTTATAAATAAATATATACCAGTAATATGTATTGAGAGTTGAGTGTAAGACTTGCAAACACAGTGTGTTATATTTATAAATTTTAAAAATACCTGTTTTTTTAAAATTGTCTAAATTAATTTTTATTCATTTAAGAACGCTATCAAAAGGTCATACTGTTTGGATTTAGATGGGATGTAGACTTACTCAACATCTCATAGGGGTTCAAATTGTTTGCAAATGCCATAACGAGTATATCCCATAGATTGTAGTTATGTTAGCTTGTTTATTTTGGGATTATACATTGCTTTAACAGTATTTCAGTTATATTGCGACATCAAGCTAATTGCAGGTGGAGGAAGACCCCTGAGGTTCTTCTGTGCATGGAACACATTGCAGTGTATTCTATGCAAAGATGAACATCCAGGTGGAACCACTGACCTACTGCAAATCAGCTGGAAGGCTTTAAGTTATGACAGTTTGATGCTCAACCCGCAATATAGGACACTTTACTAAATGGTAACCTCTGAAAACAGTTTGAATCTGGATAAGATGTACAGTAACTTTTCAGGGTTAAAACTGTTTCACCTTCGGAAAAGGAAACCGGGAAAAGAAATTAATGTAAAATCTCATGTAAAAATCGAAGCAGACAACAATTTTTCAAATGGGAAAATTATCCAATGTTTAATGCTTTACTCCATAGTGACATTGTTACTTTTGCTAATAGAGAAGACCCAAATCAGCTGACTCCTGTATGAGCTGCTGATCAGGGTCTGCTCTGTTCTCATGTCATTATAAAAAATCACCTTATTAATATTCATGGTGTCATTATTTGATACATGAATATTCATGGAGTAAGGGGTTAAGTGCCAAGTTGCAGAAGACTAAATGTATGGCAGATTGAAATTGTGAGTGTATGTAATACCATGTAAGCATATTTCCCATAATCTCTACACCCATGTTACTAATAACCCAGAACTAACCCTTTGAATGCAGGATACACATGTACTGGCATTTGCAAACAGTGTAGACCCAGATTAGAGGGCTCCTAGGGGAACTAACCCTAACTCTCCTAGGGGAGCCCTCTGATCAGGGTCTGCACTGTTTTCATTCAAAATCATCTACCATGTTTACATGTTTCATACTGAGTGGACTTTATGGTTAAACATTGATTAAGCTATTGCTACTGTCAGAGAGGACTCTATAGTTAAACACTGATGGGCTATTCCACGCTGAAATGTTTGTGTTGAAAGGGTTAACCGTACCACCGCTAGATAACCATTTTGTTTGATAACTTTAAGATTTACAAAATGAAACCCTTTCCACACTATGTTAAACATAATGGCTTTGTATATATACATATATATTAATTATCGGAACTTTTATAATGATACCTGAACAAAAGAAACTAGAATCAGATACATGTATATTATTATTTCATAAGCAATCAGCGACCCCGATCAAATGGCTTCCACAGGAGCTGTCTGATCTGGGTTTACTCTGTTTGTAAAGGTATGAAAAAGCATCTCTATGAAGTAAAGGGTTAATATTGTTATTGAATTTGATATAATATCTTGAAATATAAAATTACTTAACCCTTCGCTTGCTGAATTTTAAAACACATTTCTCCTTCTTTACCCATGCCCTGTTGTATAATTACATATATCTTCACTGTGTACAAGTATACCGCTGTGCAATCACTGCTGTGGAGTGCATTGGTTGCACGATCAACTTGTAAATAGTGCAGACCCAGATGAGACATCTCCTGCAGGAGCTGTCTCATCTGGGTCTTCACTATTTACAGGTAGGTATATTGACGTGAATAGCAAGCGAAGGGTTAAAATCAATAAGTAAATTCACTTTGTGTTGAAAGGGTTAACTGAGACCCCTGTTTACCTCCGTACAATATACATGTACTCCCATATAAATACCAACCAACCTTTGAACAGGAATAGAAAGAACTGTATATGGTACAGTAGAAGAGTTATTTCTGTAACAGCGTGAGTAGTGTAAAAATCAGGTAGGAGCTAAAACATCCAAAATAGATCTTATTCTAGTTAAATAAAAGTTATGCAGAAAACTCCACAGAGAGATTTCTTCATTACTTTCACAATGCATTAAACAAGCACCTGCTAGTATAGATCCCCTTGTTTATTCATTCCTGATCACTTTAGTCAGGTTCAGTTGTGTGTACGTTCAAATATCTCTTACCTATACATGTTTATATAACAAAATAACTGATGGAATTTAAAAAATTATGTGTAAGGCCTTGACATTTTAGAGCACAGTACAACTTCTCTATAAGGACCACTTAATGAATAAACATGGTCTAAAAGAGCAGTTGCTTGCTTAATGAAGTGTAAAAGCAATGCAGAAAACTCCTACTCGGCATATTTTTCAACTGCCATTAAGGTACCACCTGCCTTTAATGCCTGACATTAGGGACCAGGTCAAGATATACCCACTACCAAGATGTACCCACTATTTTTTGGTCAAGATTGTACCCACTCTAAAGTCAAGATGTACCCAATGACTTGGTACATCTTGACTGTGGGTACATCTTGACTGTGGGTACATCTTGGCTGTAATTTCTGCTCTTATTTGGTAATTTTTTTCAAATCAAAGTTCACATTCACACTCATTAATGTCATTATAAACCTTTTTCTAAGGTATTAAACTATTTTATAATATCCAAATGTATATGTTTTAATTGGGTACATATTGACTTAATAATGGGTACATTTTGACCTGGGTGGGTACATCTTGAATGTAATCCTGACATTAGACCCTTTTTGTTGGTCACTTTAGAGAGTTTTATTGTATGTACATGTATGTTTAAAAATTGAGGTCAACCATAACCCTTTCCCTGTTCAGTATTAATATAATAAATAATGATGTCATGAAT
The DNA here is from genome assembly GCA_963576725.1 of Azorinus chamasolen. Lineage (NCBI taxonomy): Eukaryota > Metazoa > Mollusca > Bivalvia > Cardiida > Solecurtidae > Azorinus > Azorinus chamasolen. Next base: position 13,740,808 of record OY755248.1, on the reverse strand, counting down.
ATATTGTAGCTAAATTTTTATTACACAAACTTTTCCAGGGAATTTTTCGTTTTGGCAAAAAACGTAGAATCAGATATATATTACGTTAAAAGCAAACATAGCAGACGCTGATTAGATGGCTCCTATAGGAGCATCTAATCTGGGTCTACTCTGTTTGCAAATGTATGTGTGACAAGGCTTTAATCACTACATACCATACCATACCATACCATACCATACCATACCATACCCCTCATATAAACGTGTTTTCACGCATTTGCAAACAGAGTAGACCCAGATCAGACGGCTCTGTTTGCTAATAGAATTTGAAAGATCCGTTTCTTTGATCTCTAAAATGTCTACAATGCTCCAACTCTCATATTTATTTACTATTTTGTTCATGAATATTCAGTAGGTATTGAAATTTGAAATAAACAGAACAGGGAAAGGGTTAAATCCCATCGTGGCCACACAGTGCAGTGCAGTCAGTGCAGTGTGAAAAATTAAACCATCCAATAACCTTCCGATATTCTTCAGTGAATGTCACAGTATACAGTGTATTTAACCTTATAACAATTTTTGTAATGGTATATGAAAACTGGATTTTTTATCCTTGCAGAAAATGCAGAATCAGATCTTTATTATACTTTTCCCTGTGCAATATTCATGTAAAAAATAATAACACCATGAATATTTATTAGCTGAATATATTAAGGTAATAAAAACTGTAAAATCAGATCTGCATCATGTCATAAGCAAACAGAGCAGATGCTGATCAGATGGCTTCTTCAGGAGCCGTCCGATCTGGGTCTACTCTGTTTGCAAAGGCATTAAAAAGAGTTTATATGAAGGAAAGGGTTATTCTATAAATGTGTTGAGTATCAGTATAAATTATGTAGACCTTGATCAGACACCATATTCCTTTGTGGCAGCTGATTTAGATCTTCTGCTCTTCAACTTTTTGACTCTGTGACCCCCTTTGCAAACCGTGTATATTCACATGAGAGTAATTTTAGATTTCATCAGGATCCACACTGTTTGTAACTATAATGTTTCGGTTTTTAAAAAGAAAGATTTCAATATGAGATGATGCAGACAATAAATTGGACAGACAACAGTATATGGTCAGATATGTCAGAGAAAGAGTTGACAATATGTCAGAGAAAGAGTTGACACTATGTGGTAGAGAAAGAGTTGACACTATGTGGTAGAGAAAGAGTTGACACTATGTGGTAGAGAAGAGTTGACAAATGTCAGAGAAAGAGTTGACAATATGTCAGAGAAAGAGTTGACAAATGTCAGAGAAAGAGTTGACAATATATGGTAGAGAAAGAGTTGACAATATGTCTGAGAAGAGTTGACAATATGTAGCAGAGAAAGAGTTGACAATATGTAGCAGAGAAAAAGTTGAAATATGTAGCAGAGAAAGATTTGACAATATGTCAGAGAAAGAGTTGACAATATGTGGTAGAGAAAGAGTTGACACTATGTGGTAGAGAAAGAGTTGACACTATGTGGTAGAGAAGAGTTGACAAATGTCAGAGAAAGAGTTGACAATATGTCAGAGAAAGAGTTGACAAATGTCAGAGAAAGAGTTGACAATATATGGTAGAGAAAGAGTTGACAATATGTCTGAGAAGAGTTGACAATATGTAGCAGAGAAAGAGTTGACAATATGTAGCAGAGAAAAAGTTGAAATATGTAGCAGAGAAAGATTTGACAATATGTCAGAGAAAGAGTTGACAATATGTGGTAGAGAAAGAGTTGACAATTTGTGGTAGAGAAAGAGTTGAAAATATGTCAGAGAAAGAATTGAAAATATGTCAGAGAAAGAGTTGACAATATGTAGCAGAGAAAGAGTTGACAATATGTAGCAGAGAAAGAGTTGACATGTGATCAGGTGAAGGGATAATGGCAAGCTTTCCTGCTTCAGACATTTGAGTGTGTAAGACTTGAATGATTTCCAGCCTTACCTTTTATTAGCTCACCTGAGCAAAGCTCAGGGTGAGCTTTTGGGAGACTTGAATGTCCGTCGTCCGTCGTCCGTCGTGCGTCGTGCGTCGTGTGTCGTCAACAATTTGCTTGTGAACACTCTAGTGCTCACAATTGTAGTCTAATCTTCATGAAACTTGGTCAGAATGAATGTCTTGATAAAATCTCGGACGAGTTCGAAAGTGGGTCAAGTTGGGTTAAAAACTAGGTCACTAGGTCAAATAGTAGGAAAACCTTGTGAACCCTCTACAGGTCACATTTTTAGCCCAATTTTCATGAAACTTGGTCAGAATGATTGTCTTGATAAAATCTCGGAGGAGTTTGAAAAATGGGTTATGTGGGGTAAAAAACTAGGTCACTAGGTCAAACAGTAGAAAAACCTTGTGAACACTCTAGTAGTCACAATTTTAGTCCAATCTTCATGAAACTTGGTCAGAATGAATGTCTTAATAAAATCTCGGACGAGTTCGAAAGTGGGTCAAGTGGAGTTAAAAACTAGGTCACTAGGTCAAATAGTAGAAAAACCTTGTGAACACTCTAGTGGTCACAATTTTAGTCCAATTTTCATGAAACTTGATCAGAACGAATGTCTTGATAAAATCTCGGACTAGTTCGAAAGTAGGTCAAGTGGAGTTAGAAACTAGGTCACTAGGTCAAACAGTAGAAAAACCTTGTGAACACTCTAGTGGTCACAATTTTAGTCCAATCTTCATGAAACTTGGTCATAATGATTGTCTTGATAAAATCTCAAACGAGTTTGAAAGTGGGTTATGTTGGGTTAAAAACTAGGTCACTAGGTCAAATAGTACGAAAACCTTGTGAACACCCTAGATGTCACATTTATAGCCAAATCTTCATGAAAATTGGTCAGAATGATTGTCCTAATAAAATCTTGGACAAGTTTGAAAGTGGGTTATGTGAGGTCAAAAAGTAGGTCACTGGGTCATATCTTAGAGAAATCTAGTTTACACTCCAGTGGCCACATTTTTAGCCCAGTCTTCGTCAAACTTGCTCAGAGTGTTTGTCTTGGTGATATCAAGGTTGAGTGTGATCATGGGTTAGGTGGGAATAGAAAGTAGGTCACTAGGTCAAATCTTAGAAAAATACTTTAGAGAGCACATTTTTAGCGCAATCTTCATTGGTCAGAATCATTGTCTTGATAAAATCAATATACTAAATCTTTGAAACTCTTGTTATGCAGAACCACTGCTCATGATCCACTGCTCATGATCCACTATCAACATTGTTCATATATTGTCCCTAAGTTCAATATTGACCCTACCCATGGGCTACCCTGCAAAAATCTTAAATCTATGGTAATCAGGTGAGCGATTAAGGGCCATCTTGGCCCTCTTGTATAACTCTTTAAATGAGGGAAACAAGTGTATAGACATTTGTAAACAGTGTCAATCCAGATAAGAGGGTTCCTAGATTATCAGAATCAGGATCTGCACTGTTGGTAATTCAAAATCCTCTAGTAAATTTAAGCCTTACATACTGACTGGACGCTACCAGTAAACACTTACTGGACGCTTACTGGACATTTCACTTTGAAGACTCATCATACACTTACTGGACATTTCACTTTGTAGACTCATCATACACTTACTGGACATTTCACTTTGTAGACTCATCATACACTTACTGGACATTTCACTTTGTAGACTCATCATACACTTACTGGACATTTCACTTTGAAGACTCATCATACACTTACTGGACATTTCACTTTGTAGACTCATCATACACTTACTGGACATTTCACTTTGAAGACTCATCATACACTTACTGGACATTTCACTTTGAAGACTCATCATTCAGAGGGTTTAACAGCTGTGACTGTGTGACAAATGCTTGCCTAAAGTGCTAGTCATTTTAAACCTTTTTTGCATTTACTTGAGAAGGTACCTTAGTTTGTACGTTAGTAGTGTCTGATCTGAGAGCTGTTTATAAATTTGAGTTATGTGGTAGACCACACAAAATGTTCTTGGCAAAGGCAAGTACAGTTGAACTTTGATATCTCAAGGGACCATACACATTACTTCAAGATAACAAAGGTTCAAGTCGTCAGATTTCTAATCTGAACAATTTCTCTAGTACACAGCTAATGCAGGTCTAAAGTAATGCTGAAACCTCCTGCAGGAACTTTCAGCATTACTTTTGACCTGCATTAAGCTGTCATGTGTTTCTAGATAGGCATAGTGATACCTATTAGAACAATTCTGTATTATAAATTTTGGAAGGATCAAACTTTTACTTCGAGTTATCGCAAAGTTCTGCTCCGAGAAAAATAGAGTTTGAGATATCATGGTTCCTTTGTTTATATTCTTGAACTTTATAAAACATAATATTCAGAATGTGAATCAGTTTGGATCCTGATTAACTGCAGAGTAGCTCAGCATCTCATATCGAGGGCATGGTGCAAAACTATTCTAACTCCTTCACAAAGTGAAGGAGTTAGAATAGTTTTGCACCAAGCCCTCGATATATTGAATTGACAGTTTGCAAAATTAATCACAAATCAGGTAGTATAATGAAGGTAAAACAGTCTGGTTAACAACCCTTTACCTCATGAATTATGCGAGAATATTTCACTGCTTGAATATTCATTGATGGTAACTAAACAAGGAAAATTTTTGTAATTGACCGATACTTTGGAATCATTTCTGTATACATGTAGTTTCATTAGTAAACTGAGCAGACCCCGATCAGGAAGCTCCTACAGGAGCTGTCTGATCTGGATCTACACTCCGTGTGGCGTAATCAACAACTTAGCCTCTATACGTTTTCTACATGTTTATTTCTTCGTATCGTGCTCTCTTACTAACATACATGTCTATGTCTCCCCAACTCGGGTTCCCTTCCTCTCTCTCTCTCTCTCTCTCTCTCTCCAGTATATATATACTAACTGCCCTGCTTAACATACTCAAAGTCTAGACTTATTTTGACAGTTGCACTATATCACTTGCATTCTTGACATATTGATAAAGATACATACACTGCATGTATATGCTCCCACAGTCCATATTCATTTAACCTTTAACCAGTAACATAAGTGTTATGTTACAGTTTGTAAGGTAGTGAAAGTGTCTATGATGTATAAATTAAAAAGGGTAAGTACACAGAGTTGTCAGTTCTTAGAACTGGTTTGATCTACATACAGTAGAATCTCTTCAAAGTGACCACAAAATAAATAAACATGGGGGCCTTTAAAAGCAGGTGGGTGCTCAGTCCTTTTCTTCATATAAACATGTTTTCATGCGTTTGCAAACAGAAAAGACACAGATCAGATGGCTCCTATAGGTGCAGGGAAAGGGTTAATGCACGATAAGAGTAATCAGAAAGCTCCTATAGGAGCTTTCAGTGAAACCTTTATCCTGTATTAAGCTACCACCTGCTTTGAAGACCCAGAATTAGACCTTGTTTTGTTGGTGGCTTTTGTTGTAGAATTTAACTGATTTTTCACAAATTACTTTTGCAGCATTAAGGGGTTATGCTGATGAGGCCCACTCAGAGCATTGTATGATCAGCTTTGAGAATACAACAGCCATAAGCCATCAGCATGGTAAACACAAACATGGCGTTGAAGAAGAGGAACAGGTGGACATGCTCTCTCATTCTAATGGCCATGCACACGGCCATTCACACAATGTTGACATTGCTAGCAATTCTATCGTACCCATTGCCTACATGTTGATCATGGGTGACGGGATACACAATTTCAGTGACGGTTTGGCGATTGGGGCGGCGTTTTCCAACAGTATTACTGGAGGCTTTAGCACATCTGTTGCTGTGTTCTGCCATGAGCTTCCTCATGAAATAGGTGAGAGATTTAAAGTTTTACCCTATACTCCAAGAATATTCAGGCAAGAAAAATTGACAACATCAATATTAAGTGAATTTTAAAATGTCATTATGGACAGATTTTTTTTTAGCATGACAGAAACTATAGTATCGGATCTATATCTTAAGAAAATAGGGCAGACCCTGAATTCAGGTGGCTTCTATAAGAGCCATCTGATCTGCGTCTACTCTGTTGTAAATGTGTAGAAAGGTATATTAATAAAGAAGGGAGTTAACTCTTTCTTTCATGTTAATGCCTTTTCACACATTTGCAAACAGAATTGACACAGATCACATGGCTCCTATAGGATCTGATGTTTGCTTTAGACATTACCTAGATCTGATTCTACAGTTATTGTCAAAGCAAATAAAAGGGTTTAGAATAGATTCTGTCTGTCTATGAAAAGAGGAAACTTTAGTCATGGCAAATGTAGATTCAGCTCTATATTTTTCACAAGCAAAAAGAGCAGACCTTGGTCTATTGGCTTCTTAAAGAGCTGTCTAATCTGAGTCTGCTCTGTTTGCAAGTCATTAAAAGGCTTAAAGAGTTTTATGGGTAATGTCCATTTAATATGAGGGACTTGAATTTGCTTGAGCAATTAGACCGACAAATTACTGTAGACATTGGTGAGAGGAGTACTTCAGACTGGAGTTTACACTGTATGCAATTTGTCAGTTAACCCATTCCCTCGCATTGACCTCTTATGACGCCTCTGTAAAGTCACATTTTGAACTATTGTGATAAATAAAGCATTTGCTCCATAGGAGCAAACACTCTACTTATCACAATGGTTTTAAAACTGCACAATTCTAAACTTTTTCTTCTTAGCTCACCAGAGCACAAAAGTGCTCAGGATGAGCTTTTGTGATCGCCTGATGTCTGTCGTCCATCGAAGTGTGTCGTTTGCTGTCTGTTGTCGACATTTGAAAATCTTCTTCTCTGAATGTACAGGGTTCTCAACTTTCTTCTTTGGCAAATATCATCTGTAGGTCCTCTACAAAAGTTATATAAGTTATGCCCCTGGGGTCAAATTTGGCCTTGACCCAGGGATGCCTTGTTTTCTATAGAAACATATTGTAAAACTTTAGAAATCTTCTCCTCTGAGACTGGAAGGTTCTCAGCTTTCATATTTGGCACATAGCATCATGTTCAGGTCTTCTACAAACGTTATATAGATTATGTTCCAGGGGTCAAAATTGGCACCCCCAGGGGTGGGGGCAGTTTTCAATAAAAACATACATGTATAGAGAAAAGTTTAAAAATCTTTTCCTCTGAAACTACAAGGTTCTCAGCTTTCATATTGGGCACATAGCATCATGTTCAGGTTCTCTACAAAAGTTATATAAATTATGCCCCTGGGGTCAAAATTGGCCTTGCTACCCCTGGCGTGGCCAGTTTTCAATTAAAAACGTATAAATTATAGTGAAAACTTTAAAATTCTTCTGAAACTGGAAGGTTCTCAGCTGTCATATTTGGCACAAAGCATCATTTATAGGTTCTCTACAAATGTTATATAAATATGCCCTTGGGTCAAAATTGGCCCCATCCCAGGGATGGCCAGTTTTAAATACAAACATATACTGTAAAACAGGTTTTATTAGCGACAATATATATTTCGCGCTAATTCGCGAATGCGTTTCCCCGCGAATTCAATATTTTCGCTAATAAATCAGAAACAAGTATACAATGGAGTAACGTCCGAAATCGGTATATCCGGAATATGGTCAGATTTATCACGTCGTCGTCCATGTGTTTTCTGCATTAATAAAATTCTTCGTTCTACACAAATGTTGGATGAAGTGTATTGCTTCCATATATAGTTTGTTTAGTAAACAAAAAAGTGTTTAAATAAAAAATACAGACCGGAAAATGGAAGAATGTTTCTCTTCTTCACTGATCTCCCTGAAAAGGGAAGTAACTCGTATATACATACATATATACATGTACGGCAGGTAGTAAACATCTGGTTGTTTTTGTACAATTACGGACTTTTGAAACAGGTATGACTCTATGTGTTTGAGAAAAACAATTCACTCATTTTGACTATTGAATACCGGCTTATGCCAAGCAGCGTTTAACAGATCAACACGTATACACAAACTTGTCAATTTGTTTTCACACGTTTACCATCCAAGTTTCAATAGAGGCAGTGATTCAACCTTTAGTCTCATAATGGACAAATCGTAATAACCATTTCTTTTGCAGACAGTTTCGATCCAAATAAGACCCCAAAGTAATAAATGAGTAGTAACTTTGTGGCTTACATTTCCACCGTTTTATCAGTAGACCGGTGTGTCACACTGTGCCATACATCCGAGTTTTGTGTAAAGTTCTCAAAACGATTACAAAATTGAATATTGGTAAATACAGGCCTTAACGCATGCTATAAATTATCGATTGATAACCCCTAAATTGCCAACGGCAGTTACATACATTCGGCAGAAATTTATTCTTTGCCCTTTTTACAGCGTTCGGCAGAGTTTTATACGACTCTATTTCCGTGATGTTAATTTTTCGAGATGACGCCGTAGCGAAATCATCATGACGCGAATTAATACAAAATCACAATTACGCGAAATAATCATGACGCGAATATAACCTGTTTTACAGTAGTGAAAAAATCTTCTTCTTTGAAACTGGAAGGTTCTCATCTTTCATATTTGGTACAGAGCATTATGTTCGGGTCCATTACAAAAGTTATATAAATTATACCCCCTGGGGTCAAAATTGGCCGCCTCCCATGGGTGGCCAATTTTTTATAGAAACATAGTGAAAAACTTTTAAAATCTTCTCCTGAAACTGGAAGGTTCTCAGGTTTCATATTTGGCACATATCACCATGTTCAGGTTTTCTACAAAAGTCATATAAAATAATACACCCTGGGGTCAAAATTGGCCCGACCCAGGGATGGCCAGTTTTCAATAGAAACATATAGTAAAAACTTTGAAAATCTTCTCCTCAAAAACTGCAAGGTTCTCAGCTTTCATATTTGGCACATGGCATCATATTCAGGTCCTCCACAAAAATATATATGAATTATGCCCGGGGTCAAAATTGGCCCGCCCCAGGGGTGGCCAGTTTTCTATAGAAACATATAGTTAAAACTTTGAAATCTTCTCCTCTGATTGTCTTGTGAGCAATATCAGGGCCGTCATGACCGTCTTGTTTCTAATAAAGCTCCTTTCAGCATATTGATCCAAAGAGGTTGAGTCTAAAATAGCCTATGAGGGAATGGGTTAAGTTTTTTCCAGGCTTGAAAGGTTTTTTATGGTAATCCTTGTCGTTTACAAATGTCTTTATGTAAGTATACTATACATGTATTATCATTTTATGATGATTATTTTTTTTTTCCAGGTGACTTTGCAATGCTACTTCGTGCAGGCATGGCCCCCAAACAGGCCATAATCTACAACTGCCTGTCCTCTGTCCTCTGCTTTATTGGCATGTTGATTGGTGTTGCTATTGGCAACATAGAGAATGCAAGTCTGTGGATCTTTGCAGTTGTTGGAGGGATGTTCTTGTACATAGCCCTTGTAGATATGGTAAGTGCACCTACATGTATACTATTTACTCTATGAATATTGATGTTAGAGATAATGACATGTTGATTATGAACCATTTGCTCCATGAATACACCTTGCTATGCCTTTGCAAACAGAGAAGACCCAGATCAGATCATTCCTGTAGGACTAGGAGCCGTTTGATCAGGGTTTGCCCTATTTGCTTATGAAAAAGAATAGATAGGATTCTACATTTTCAACTCCATGTGTTCATATACTATAATAAGAAATACTTTAATTAATATTCATGATGTCATTATTTCTTACATGAATATTCATGGAGTGAAGAGTTAATAAGCTGACTTATATGCTCATCTAAAGATGGGTTGTGTTATGTAGTACCCCATGACAAGTAGATGAGCAGGCAGTAAGGTGAACAGGCCATCCAAAGCATGTTTGCTCTCTAAGTTGAGCAGTTTATGTCCGATTGACACCAAACTTGGGGAAAATGTTTGTGGTAATAATATCTCAAGCAAGTTTGATTAACCAGTCAAGTGGCAGAAGGCCAGCTTTAGATTTATGGCCCTTGAATTAGTCATAATTGCCTTATTTTAGCCCTGTCTGATTCCTAAGTCAAAGTTTTTATTTGGTATTCACCAAGCTTCATGAAATTGGTGTGTGGTCATGATATCTAGGCAAAGTTTGATAACCAGTTAAATGAATTAACCCTTTGCCTGATATAGGGTCCTTTTGATACATTTACAAAGTAGACCCAGATAAGACAACTGCTGTAGGAGCCATCTGATCAGGTTCTGTTCCATTTGCTAAAGATCATATAGAACTGATTCTCCAGTTTCTGCCATGGCCAAGAATCTGGTGTATGTTGTTATGAAAATTCTTCTGTGAATATTCAGTTTCATTATTTCTTTCATGAATTATGTCTCCCCCATTTATGGGGAGATATATTGTTTTTGCCAGAGTTGTCTGTCCGTCCGTCCGTCCGTCATCCGTCCGTCCGTCCGTCCGTCCGCACTCACCAATGGGTAGTTGTGTGACTTTTTCTAACTAGTCACACAAGTAAAATCATTAACCTGGCCATCTCTTGTGACATTAACCTGGCCATTTCTTGTGACATTAACCTGGCCAGTTGTGGGACATAGGGTTAGGGTTAGGGTTAGCTTCCAGATCATTCTTTTCCAAAGTTAGAGCCAAAAATAGTTTTTCTTGTGGGACTAGTCCCACAAGAAAAGATCAAAGGAAAAAGTCACACAACTACCCATTTGTTAGTATGTCCGTCTGTCTGTCCGTCACAAAATTGTGTTGCGCGTATCTCTGAAACCAGTAGGGCTAGAGTCTCCAAACTTCACAGGAATGTTCACCAGCATGAGTTGTTGTGCACCTAGGGTTTTTGAATTGTCCCCCCTTGATAACTTTAGAGTTATTGCCCCTGATGACTTGAAATTAGAAAAACTTTGTGTCGCGCGTATCTCTGAAACCGCTAGTACTAGAATCACCAAACTCCACAGGAATGTTGACCAGCATGAGTTGTTGTGCACCTAGTGTTTTTGAAATGTCTCCCCCTGATAATTGTTGAGTTATTGCCCCTGATATGAAGACTTAAATTTATAAAATCTTTGTGTCATGCGTATCTCCGAAACCAGTAGGGCTAGAGTCACCAAACTTCACAGGATTGTTCACTAGCATGAGTTGTTTTGCACTTGGCATTTTTGAATTGTCTCCCCCTGTTAACTTTGGAGTAACTGCCCCTGATGACTTAAAATTAGACAAACTTTACTTAGTGTCGTGCATATCTCTGAAACCACTAGGGCTAGAGTAACCAAACTTCACAGGAATGTTGACCAGCATGAGTTGCTGTGCACCTGGGATTTTTTTAATTGTCTCCCTTGATAACTATGGAGTTATTGCCCCTGATATGATTACTTAAGAATAGAGAAAATTTGTGTCATGCATATCTTTAAAACCACTAGGGCTAGAGTCATTAAACTTTACAGGAATGTTCACCAGCATGAGTTGTTGTGCACCTAGTGTTTTCGAATTGTCTCCCCCTGATAACTTTGGAGTTACTGCCCCTTATGACTGAAAATAAGAAAAACTTTACTTTGTGTCGCTGGTATCTCTGAAACTAATAGTACTACAGTCACCATACTCCACAGGAATGTTGAACAGCATGAGTTGTTGTGCACCTGGGGTTTTTGAATTGTGTCCTCCTGATAATTGTTGAGTTATTGCCCCTGATATGAAGACTTAAATTTATAAAATCTTTGTGTCATGCGTATCTCCGAAACCAGTAGGGCTAGAGTCACCAAACTTCACAGGATTGTTCACTAGCATGAGTTGTTTTGCACTTGGCATTTTTGAATTGTCTCCCCCTGTTAACTTTGGAGTAACTGCCCCTGATGACTTAAAATTAGACAAACTTTACTTAGTGTCGTGCATATCTCTGAAACCACTAGGTCTAGAGTCACCAAACTTCACAGGAATGTTGACCAGCACGAGTTGTTGTGCACCTGGGGATTTTGAATTGTCTCCCTCTGATAATTGTTGAGTTATCACCCCTGATATGATAACTTAGAGAAAATTTGTGTCTTGCATATCTTTGAAACCAGTAGGGATAGAATCACCAAACTTAACAGGAATGTTTACCAGCATGTGTTGTTGTGTACCTGGTGTTTTTGAATTGTCTCCCCCTGATAAAATTGGAGTTATTGCCCCTGATGACTTAAAATTAGACCCTGATAACTTTGGAGTTACAGACATTACACTTGTGTATTGGAAATAGGATGGGAGGGGGAGACATCTGTTTTTGTGACAAAAACAAACCTCTAGTTATATTTGCTAAATATAGGCTGAACACATTCCCTGTTTACAAATTTCATATTCAAAATACATGTAGTTATAATGAAATATGGAAGGTGTAACATTGTATCCCTTTTAGAAGTAAAGAAACAGATAGTCGGTAAATACATGTAGAGTAAGGGTGTACGGTATCGGACAGTGGACAACATCGGACACTCGCCTCTAAAGTCCAAATAAAATAATCATTTTCCTTTATAATGCATTTGTTGTTATTTTTCTCAACTTGGTGAACTGATTGTAACGTGTTTATAATACTTGCTGATGATGAAAAATCAATACGATTCCATGTGAGGTAATCAAATACCTGACAGTGGCACTTAGTTACTTCCTTTTCCGAACCTGGGTAAATAAGCAAAAAAACGAGTATTTTGTTGTCCAGAGAAAAAACGATTGCACGCTCGGCACTGTATAAATCCTGGTATAAATAACTACAATATGCATTTGAAAGTATCATCTTTATCAGTAGGAGATTTTTTTGTATATAAAATTCGATTTTAAAAGGCTAAAACATAAAAATAAGCAGTGTCTGATAGCGCCCTTCAAGAATTTTACCACAAAATGATGTGCGGGTACATATCGGACAGAACTTTATTCAACAATACATTTAACTCTTTACCTAATGTGGTGCATTTTCAAGCATTTGCAATCAGAATAGACCCATATAGATCTAGTTCTTTTGATAGTTTTGTGTCATCTTTCGGATTTAGTCAGTGTGCTTAGAATTTTCAATCTGCCGTTAGGCGATTCACAAGTAAACGAGGATACTGTCTGTTCAACAAGGAACCGTTAACCCATTACCCGATAGTGATGTGTATTGACGTGTTTGCATGCAAAGAAGACCCTGATAAAACACCACCAGTAGGAGCTGTTTCATCAGGGTCTACCTTGTCTGCTGGAAGGATATTGTAGGTAAGGGTCTTTGATACAATTTTGGCAAAAAAATATAGCGTACTCCTGTTGTCCAATAGCACCCTAAGTGGCTGTCCGATAGCACCCGCAAATATCAGATGGTGTACTACGTCTGATTAGCTCTAGTTTTATCTATCCAATAGAAAGGTCTCTCACTCGAATTTTAATGAATAAAGCGGAACATGTTCCGCACACTTCAATAATGGGGATGACTATTGATGGGGTGGCGCCAGACTTGTGTGAGACCTTTAGGAGAAGGCGACGGCCGGAGGTGTCCGATACCGTACGCCCTTACAGCTTCTAGCTAATGTTTAATGTTATTCTGTAACACCTGACTTTAAATTAAGTATCTTGTATCTAGATCTATCAAATTTCATTAGCAAATAGAGCCGACCCGATCAGATGGTTCCTATAGGAATAGTCTGATCTGGGTCTACTTTGTTTGCAAATGCTTGAAAACTGTTTGTATGAAGGGAATTGTTCAGGTGACCAAGCAATGAATAGACATGTAGATTTGGATCTTAAAAAGCAAATGGCTGTTGAATGCAGAACAAAGTGAAGCAGAAAGGTCATTTGGGAACTTCCTGCTTGTCTTTTGTCCTGCATTAACTTATTTTTAAGCTTCCAGCTGTCTTGTAGACTAGTCATTTGACCATTATTCCATACAGATGCCTTTTGGCACCTTTGCAAACAGAGTTGACCCAGATCAGACATTTACATTTAGCAGCTGTTTGCTCTGTTTGTTTGTAGAAAATCTTAGATCTGATTCTATACTGTTTGGCATATCAGTGTATTCACATGTTTTACATAACAATATAAAATCATTAATTAATTGATATTTATAATGGGCGGAGTCTGTTATTAATGTTCATGGAGTAAAGGGTTAATAAATGATTTTGTTCAATGGTTTGTCCTTACAGTACAAAGAGGCATACATGTCTTGTGATAACATTTAAGTCTAGAATTTCTTTGGCATATTTATCATTTTGGTGTGTAATATGTACGTTGGTGTTGTACAATAAAACCTTAGAAATGGACATTCAATTTAGTATAAATATCAGCCTTGGGGACAGATGGGAGCTTAACACGAGGTGAAAGTCATGCAGAAAGCTCCTCTAGGAACTTTCACCCGGCATTAAGCAGCCACCTGCGTAAAAGTGTCTAAAATATTCTCTACTGAAATTCTGGATTAGAGAGGTTTTACTGTAAGTATATATTGAAAAGCCTGCAAATTACTTGCTAAATGATACAGTGAATGATCAAATTACTGTATGGGAAAAACAAATAACAGAAAATAACTTTTCTAGATTTGAAGCAAACAGTAATTTTTGCAGATACATAATTCCCTGATAGGGTATTTTTAGACCAAACCTCCTTGAATAAATGTACTGAAAAAGGAGCATTTTTTAGAAAAAGAGAAACGTTTAGAATTGTGTAGTTTTGAAACCATTGTGATAAATAGAGCATTTGCTTCTATTGCTCATTCTATTTATGACAGTGGTTTTAAAAAGTGACATTTACAGAGGCGTCAGGAGACATCAACATGATGGAATTGATTAAATGTAGTTAATGTACTTCTTTTTATTTTCAATAGCTGCCAGAGATGTCGTCAGTTGACCCGAAACGTGGAGAGCATCCATTTTGCCACCTTGCTCTGCAGTTACTTGGGATGCTACTGGGCGGAAGCATAATGCTTGTGATAGCGCTATATGAGGATACATTGAAAACCATATTAGATTAATACTCTAGATTAAAAAAATCATCCTACATATAACTTACAGATTATACTTACTTGCCAGAGAGACACAGACCACATTTAACACATGGTAAATATCCATTTAAGAAATTATGACATGATGAGTATTAATTAGATGAAGTCTTATATCGGGATATAAACACACAAACTCTTGCCCGTTACAAGAACTACAGAATCAGATCTATATTGATAATTCTGAAGCAGAGCAGACCCTGATCAGACTGATCCTGCAGAAGCTGTCTGATATGGGTCTGCTCTATAAGTACAGATATCAGAAGGCATTTCTATCAAATACAGCGCTAAGTCTCTTTCAAACATTATCTTTTTGATGGTTACTAGTATTAGAATTGCCTTTCCAAGAGCCTTCAGATCTAGGTTACACTCTTTGCAAATACCATTTATTAATTCTATACCTTTAAAGGGTCAATGATCTGAAAATGATATAAAAAAGCCTGTGGGGATGTTTCTGCATTGCTTTCCACTTGCATTAAGCTACCACTTCTCAAGCAGTTATTGACGATTATTGACAATTATTGATATCACCATCACAATAGCTACAATCTTGTTGTTCGACCATCACAATGACTATAATCTTGTTGTTTCACTGTCAATATGGCTACAATCTTGCTGTTGTTTCACTATCACAATGGCTGCAATCGGGTTGTGTCACCATCGCAATGACTAAAATCTTGTTGTTTTACCATCGCAATGGCTACAATCTGGTTGTGTCCACAGGGGTCTGGACCGCTTCATGGGGGTCTATATGTACTATATAATAACAAGGGTTCCAACGAACAGAACGGACATCCGTGTACCACAAGTACAAATATGAATGTAACTCTTGCCATTTCAATGATAATTTTGTAATTCTTTCGGCTATTGAAAGCCAATATATTTTACTATCAAATAAATATAATCTTCTCATGGTAACTTACGCGCAATTATCAATCCAACAACGATTTTCTCAAAATTTCACGTGTTTTCTGGGTCATTGACAAACGTTCGTTCACCCCGGTTTCACTATATCACAGCCATAACCTGGCGATTTTCAGTTCAAAAGATGGCGTGGTTCAATAAAACAATCCAATTATATCACCAATCTCCATTTGTTTTGTCCTCAAAATAAATAATCAACTAGCAACAGCGGCCTTTCCGTCTTTCGTTATGTTTCTGTTTTGGATGCTGCCATTTTGCAACAAATTTGAATTCAGCCATTTCATTGGATGAGCGAAGGAAAAGTTGGAAAATCCGTGACGTGGCTCCTTCCTCTACGATTTGAAGCTAACTGACAAAACTCGGTAGTTTTACATCATTCTTTTGATGCTGGGGACTAAATGATTGGAGGTGGGTGTTAGAATTGATTCGTTTTAAACTGCAAATTGCCAGGTTATTGCTGTGATATAGTGAAACTGGATTGAACGAACGTTTGTCAATGACCCTAAAAACACGTGAAATTTTGAGAAAATCATTGTTGGATTGATACTTGTTCATATGTTACCGTTATAAGATTATATTTATTTGATAGAAAAATATATTGGCTTTCAATAGCCGAAAGAATTACGAAATTATCATTTAAATTGTAAGAGTTACAGTCATATTTGTACTCGTGGTACAAGGATATCCGTTCTGCAAGTTGGAACCCTTATATAGTACATATAGACCCCCATGAAGCGGTCCAGACCCCTGTGGTTGTGTCACCATCACAAAGACTACAATCTTGTTACATGAATACTTGAATTGCTCTGATCTAATATTTCGAACACTTCAAGTATATATGTATTATAATTTATTAATTCCCTGTTTTGGAATATTTTCTTTATTGTACAATCTTGTTGTTTCACAGACACAACAGCTGTAATGTTGTTATTCCACTATCACAATGACTACAATCTTGTTGTTTCACAGACACAACGGCTGCAATCTTGTTATTCCACTATCACAATGGTTACAATCTTGTCGTTGTTTTATCATCACTACAGCTACATTCTGGTTGTTGGGTCACCATCACAACAGCTGCAATCTTGTTCCACCATTACAATTACTACAATCTTATTGCTGTTTCACCATCACAATGGTTACTCAATCATCCATATTTAAGGAGGTATATGGCCCTTTAACCCTTTCCCTGTTCTATATTTTAATAGTTGAATTTCAATACCTTCTGATTATTCATGGACAATATAGCTAAAGAGTCAAGATCTATCAAATTCCATTAGCAAACAGAGCAGACCCTGACCAGATGGCTCATATAGGAGCCATTTGATCTGGGTCTACTCTATTTACAAATGCATGAAAATGTGTATATATGAGGAAAAGGGTTAAAGCATCGATTTTAGTGGAAACATCCACATGTGAAGTTATTGTTAGTTCATAGTTATTAGTTACGCATAGATTTAATTAGCGAAATTAGTAATTTCTTTCTTTTCAATGTAGAATTCTTGTAGTTCTAGTAGACTGTTTATTTTTTTAAATGTGTAGAGTTAAGAGTTTCTTTTAACCCTTTACTCCATAAATACACCTTTCTATGCATTTGAAAACAATAGACCCAGATCAGATGGCTCCTGTAGGAGCTGTCTGATCATGGTCTGCTCTTTTTGCTTATGATATGATATAGATATGATTCTTCAGTATCTGTGCCATGACCAAAAAGTCTTGTGGCCATTTACTATTATAACAATCTATTTAATATTCATGAAGTCATTGTTTCTTACATGAATATTCATGGAGTAAAGGGTTAACTAGTTGTTCTGTTAGTATCAAAATCAAAGTTTTCTAATATTCTTGTTGCCATTTGCATAGTAAACCTTTTCCTTGATGTAAACACCCTTTAAGCCTTTTTCTCACAGAGTAGACCCAGATCAGACAGCTCTGTTTGCATATGAAATGATATAGATTTGATTATAGTTTCTGCTGTGGCAAAAAGATTCATATGATGATATGTTCATGTACCATTATAGTAATG
The DNA here is from genome assembly GCA_963576725.1 of Azorinus chamasolen. Taxonomy (NCBI): domain Eukaryota; kingdom Metazoa; phylum Mollusca; class Bivalvia; order Cardiida; family Solecurtidae; genus Azorinus; species Azorinus chamasolen. The sequence continues at coordinate 13,722,989 of OY755248.1, read as the reverse complement.
CAGGTAATGAATATTCCAGGTTATTATTATTTTTTTTACATAAGTCATTTTGTACTTTAACCCTCTACCTGATGACACCATGAATATTAATTAGATTAATTTTTATAATACAATAAGGACTCGGGACATTTTAGTTCATTCAAAAACTGTAGAATCAGAGCTATATTGTACCATGACAAACAGAGCAGACCCTGATCAGACAGCTCCTGTAGGAACCATTTGATGTGGGTCTACTCTGTTTGCAAAGGTTTGGAAAAGCATCTATATGAAGGATAGGGTTGATCATTTACCTGATGGATATTTAGGGAAAAATAATGGCACCATGAATCTTTATAATGACACATCATGACATCAGTACAGAAACTATAGAATCTAATATTAAGCAAACAGAACAGGCCCTGATCCGATGACTGCTACAGGAGCTGTCAGATCTGGGTTCTACTCTATTTGCAGGGCATGAATAAGTGTTTATCCCTTTCCCTGATATTTACGACTCTGTAAAAGTCACTTTGTGAAACCATTGTGATAAAAAATAGAGCATTTGCTCCTATAGGAGCAAACGCTCTATTTATCATAATGGTTTCAAACCACAAAATTCTAAAAAAAATCCTTTTCTCTAGTTCATGCTCCTTTTCGGTAGATTTATTCAAAGAGGCTCTATCTAAAAATAGCCTTTGAGGTAATGGGTTATATGAGGTAAAGAGTTAACCCTTTCAACAGTGAGTGACATTCATCTGCAAATATTTTCTTCAGTCACAGTTCTATAGATTTACGCTTACAGGACTTCTTACAGTTGAACATTTTTGTAATTCCTTACATATGACCCCAGATTGAAGTTGCACTTGTCCAATGGATAATTTCCATAGTATGAATCCCAACATGTGCGGACGAAGACAAATATTTGCATCCACTTTGCAATGCTTGTATTGTAAAAAAAATGTTTGCTGATCAGTATTAAAGAAAGAAATTGAATTAGGGACCAATTGTTTTTCCTCTTCAGCTACAGTAAAATGCCACTTAAGCGATCACTATATGAATACACATATATTCTTTAACCTTTTCCTTCATATAATCGCATTTTATACCTTTGAAAACAGTAGACCATGATCAGACGGCTCCTGTAGGATGTCTGATCAGGGTCTGCTCAGTTTGCTTGTGAAATTATAATAGATTTGACGCTATAGTTTCTTCCAATACCAGAACATCTTGTGTACAAATCCAGCAGAAAATATTCATGATTCATTATTTCTAAGATGAGTATTTAAAGGTAAACATTAAAATCAGGTGGTAGCTTAATGCAGGATGAAAGTAATGCAGAAACCACCTGCGGGAGCTTTCTGCATAACTTCCATCCTGCATTAAGCTACCAACTGCCTATTAGAGTTATCTTTGGTGGTCACTTTAGAGAGGATTTTCTGTACTTCAAACTACCATTCATGCATTTGCATTTTTATGCCCCCTGGGTGGCATATTGTTTTTGCTCAGTCTGTTGATTTGTTGGTTGGTTGGTTTGTATCCAACTTTAATGTTGGCGATAATTCTGTAGCCATTGCACATACATACTTCAAACTTGGCATGCATGTGCATCTTATGGAGGCGAATATTGTTAGGGGTGACTTGTTAAGGTCAAGGTCATACATCGAGGTCAAGGGTAAAATCGGAGAACATAGTGTTTCACAAACATATCTTGTTAAATGAATAAACCTTGAGATTTATTTCCTGTGTTTAGTAGTTGTGTTTCATTTGTTTTCACAAACTTTTTTGAATGTAGCATTCTGGAGCTTCAGCTTATCAAATACAGTAAAACTTTTCTGTAGTGACCTATTATCCCTTCACATCATGAATATTCATGTAAGGCTCTGCCCATTTACATATTAATTTTATTAAAACGTACCAAACATTTGGTTGCCATGGCAAACAGTAGAGAACCTGCTGCATATAAGCAAACCGAGCAGACCCTGATCAGATGATTCATACAGTAGTCATGTGATCTGGCTCTACTCTTGTTTGCAAAGGGTGTCTTTATCAAGGAGTGGGTTAATGAATAAACATGGAAGTTAATACAAGTAGGCTTAATGCAGAACAAAGGTAATGCAGAAAGCTCCTAATATTCATGTAAGAAATAATGATGCCATGAATATTTATTTAGCTAAATTAGATGGCAAATGAACAGTTTGGGGTATTAGCAGAAACTAAAGAAATAGATCAACATAATTTCTTAAACCTTTCCCCTCTTATAAACACCTTTTCCACCTTTGCAAACAGAATAGACCCAGATCAGATGGCTCTTACAGGGGCCATCTGATCAGGGTCTGCTCATTTTGCTTATGAAATTATAAATTTATAATAGTTCTGACTACAATTTCTACCAATACCACAACATGCTGTGTACATATAATCATGCCATCATAAAAAGTAAATAAATATTCATGATGTCATTATTTCTTTCATGAAAATTCAACAGAAAGGGATAAGCAAACATAGCAGATCCGGATTAGATGAATCCTACAGGCGCTGTCTGATCTGCATGTGCTCTGTTTACATAGGTTCATAATGAGGTGAAGGATCAACCAATCAATCCAATCTGTCTAATCTGACCTACTGAGATTGAGCTGTATTGATAAATTTCAACTGTCATATATCATTATTGTGATGTTGTGCGTGTTTGTGTGCGTGCTTGTATATGTGTGTGCTTGAGTGCAAGTATGTGTGCACATGGCACGTAAAAAGACTTTGTTTGGTTGCACTGTGCCTTTGTACAATTTAGACGCATTTTGTCCCTATCATGATTTACCATGAACTTTCTTCTTGTGAATTTGTGATAACCTTTGCAAATAGTTTGGATCCTGATGAGATACAGAATTACTTTGTGGCTTTTCAGGATTTCCTATGTCATTTGTTGTCAATTGCTATAATTCTTTATGGTTTCCCTCATATTTATTAAACACCTTTTCTATAGAATCATATCATTATTATTTCATAAACGGAGCAGATTCAGAACAAACATTTCCTATAGGATCTGGGTCTACCCTGTTTGCAAAGGCATAGAAATGCATATTTATGAAGTAACTGGTTAATATCACCTCCTGACCTATACTGTTTCCATACTCCATACATGTAGGTTATCACAAATGTGCTGCTGTCGTGCATAGTAAATTAAACAGTACTTACCTTGTCATGGATTGTCAATGAATGTATCTGCGAATGAGCAATACAAGATGTATATTGCTATGAACAAACTAGATAATACTGAAAAGCGTTGGAAATGTTAGCTTTCATCCATGATTAAAATGATGATAAAAGATGAAATGTATTTGTTGTTACTAGTAATACATGGATGTAGCAGTGCGTGGTGTATGTTAACCCATTCCCTCATATTGACGACTCTATAAAAGTCACTTTGTGAAACCATTGTGATAGATAGAGCATTTGCTCCTATAAATTTTCCTTTTCTCTAGTTAATGCTCCTTTTGGGTAGATTTATTCAAAGAGGGTGTATCTAAAAATAGCCTATGATGTAATTGGTTAATCATCCAAATCTCATGTTCACCAATACAGTTGAATTAAGATATCTTGAACTGCAAGAGACCATAAAAATTACTTCGAGATAACAGAAGTTCGAGTTATCTGATTTCTCTCAAGTTCACAACTTAATGCAGGCCTAAAGTAATGCTGAAAGCTCCTGTAGTAGCTTTCAGCATTTCTTTAGACCTGCATTAAACTGTCACATATGTTTCTAGATGGGTAACCTTCTATATATGCACAGTGATACTTTTAGAGCAATTTGGTATTTTAACCCTTTCTCTCATATAAACGTGTTTTCATGCATTTGCAAACAGAGTAGACCCAGATCAGACAGCTCCTCTAGGAGGAGCTGTCTGATCTGGGTCTGCTCTGTTTGCTGATAAAATTTGATAGATCTGTTTCTTTACTTTCTAAAATGTACAATTACTATGTACAATGTTCCACCTTCCATATTTCTTTATAACTATTTTGTTAATGAATATTAAGTAGGTATTGAAATTTGGCCTAAATACAGAACAGGGAGAGGGTTAAAATTTGGAAGGACCAATCTTTATCCAAAGTTCTAGTTATTGGAGTTCCAGATATTGAGGTTCCACTGAACCTACAGTATTAATCCTTTACTTCAGAAGTACACCTGTTAACATCTTTACAAATAGAGTAGATCCAGATCAGATGGCTCCTGTTGGAGCTGTCTGAATAAGGTCTGCACCGTTTGCTTACAAAATAAAATAGAACAGATTCTAGATTCTGTCACCATGATAAAGATTTTGCTTTGTTCACAGTGCCATTATGAATATTCAGCTATTAAATTAATATTCATTTCTTTCATTAATATTCTTAGAGTAAAGGGTCAATTAGGGCATTCAGTGTACTAAATCATATTATTTCCAGATGGTAGAATATGAAGATATGAACTGTGTGTATTGTCCAGCTAAGTGAGTTACAACAGAATAATAACCAGACTTATGACACCTGATTTAACCTTTTACTCCATGAATATCCATTTATGAAATAATGACATCATCAATATTAAGTAGATTATAATTTATTAGGGCACATGAAAACAGGAATATTAAGCCATTTATCATATATATTTATATTATTAGGGCCTTGCATTGAAAATGCAGGAGCCCTGTAGGAATCACATTGTCCATCTGTCCGTCAACATTTGATGTGACGCGATAACTCAAACAGTACTTCACATATTGGTTTCATATTAAGGGCATATGCTTAATATCATCAGAGGAAGACACCTATAGTTTTGGGGTTGAATCGGATCACTATGTCTAGTTTTCTGCCCTTGAATTATTGAAAACTTTTGTCAATTTTTATTCCCCCACTGGTTACCGGTTGGGGGACTATAGGTTTGCTTGATTCCGTCTGTCACGCTTCCTGTTCGGGCCATATCTCCTACAAAGTTATGCCAAATTCATTATAACTTCACACATTGAAGAAGCATGATGAGGGCTAGTGTCATGCACAAGGGCCATAACTCTAGCATCAATGTTTTTGGAGTTATTCCCCTTTTACATATTTTTTTGTCCAGACAATAACTCTTTATCTACTGGTTCAATTGATTTGAAACTTCACATATGGAACAATCATGATGAAGGGTAGTGTCATGCACAAGGGCCATAACTCTAGCATCAATATTTTTGGAGTTCTTCCCCTTTTTCATATTTTCTTGTCAGTCCGTCTGTCACGTTTCGTGTCCGGGCTATATCTCCTACAAAGTTGTTTTTGATGTGATGCGATACCTCTAACAGTACTTAACATATTGGTTTCATATTAAGGGGTTATGCTTTGTATCATCAGAGGAAGACACCTATATTTTTTGGGTTAAATCAGATCTCTACATCTAGATTTATCTGCCCTTGATTAAAAAAATGCAATCAACTTTTGTCAACACTTTTGATGTGATGCGATAACTCAAAAGCAGTACTTCACATATTGAATTAAGGGCATATGCTTTGTATCATCAGAGGAAGAATGCCTATAGTTTTTGGGTTGGATCAGATCACTTTGTCTAGAGTTATCTGCCCTTGATTTATCCAAACCGTCATCAGTTTTTGTCAACACTTTTGATGTGACGTGATAACTCGAACAGTACTTCACATATTTGGTTCATATTAAGGACATATGCTTAGTATTATGAGAGGAAGACACTATAATTTTTGGTTGAATGAAATCACCATGTTCAGAATTATCTGCCTCTGATTTATCAAAAATGCCATTTTCAACGAAAGATCAGCTGCATGGCCCTCTCTGACTGAGTCTGTTTTCTTGTTTCATTGGCTACAGAGCAGACCCTAATCAGGCGGCTTATACAGGAGCTGTCTGATCTGGGTCTACTCTGTTTGCGAAAGCGTAGACCAGTGTATTTATGGAATAAAGGGTTAACCCTTTCCCTCATATACACATGTTTTCACGCATCTGCAAACAGAGTAGACCCAGATCAGACGGCTCCTAGAGGAGCCGTCTGATCAGGGTCTACCCTGTTTGCTAATAGAATTTCAAAGATCTGTGTCTTTACTTTCTAAAATGGCTACAATGCTCCATGTTCCATATTTCATTATAACCTGTTTGTCCATGAATATTCAGTAGGTATTGAAATTTGTAATAAACACAGAACAGGGAACCAGGGTTACACCTTTATCTGAAGCATATTTATACAGAAAAATAGAATTTATACCATAGCTACAAATACACCAAAAGTTCATAATGGCACATCATGAATATGAGAAAGTTTTAACATGTCGGTAACTGTAGAATTACATCCTTATTATTTCATAAGCAAATGCCACAGGAACCGTATGTTTGTAAAGGTGTCAGAAACACATCTCTACCTGACAATGCCTTATTTTATACCAACAATTAGTGTTGGTCCCAAATGAACCCACACACTGCTCTGACAAAGAATGTTGAATAAGCTAGGTTATCCCTCTCCCGGTTGAATATTCATGCAAGAAATAATGACATTATAAAATATGTATTAGCTGAAGTTTTTATAAAAATGACATATATACACAGGATTATTTTGTATTGGTAGAAACTAGTGAGATCTATTATAAATCTTATAAGCAAACAGAGCAGACCTCCTACAGGAGCAGTCCATGAAAAAGCGTTTAAATGAAAGAAAGGGTTATGCTGTAGTACAGTAAAATCCCTCTAAACTGGAATTCTAGTAGAGAAAAACTAAGATACACAATGTACTTATAGCCAGGTGGCTGCTTACTGCACAGTGAAAGAGCTACTAGAGGAGCTTTCTGCATGACTTTCACTTAGCATTAAACTGCCACCTGTCTCCAAGACTGATATTTATACCAAATTTAATGTCCTGTTTAGAGAGATTTTATTGTAGTTTCTTCATTCAGCGGTTGATCTTTTACAAGCAGGGAATTGTATCATTGGCATATGCAAACAGTATAGATCTAGATCAAGGGGACTCCAGTTTGTCAAAGTTCTCAGTACCATCTGACCCAAATTGTTAGCAAATTTACTTAATATGCTGAAAGTTGACCTATTCCCTCCCTCAAAGGCTATTTCTAGACCAAACCTCTTTGAAAGAAATACACTGAAAAGGAAAATTTTAGAATTGTGTAGTTTTGAAAACATCGTGATAAATGGAGCATTTGCTACTATGGTTTCAAAAAGTGATATTTACAAAGGCATCAAATGAAAGTGCCAGATGGATTGACATAGGTAAATATGTATGCTCTTTTATCACTTTACCCAATAGACATGCCTCCGAAAACAGAATAGACCAAGATCAGATGTTTCCTAAAGGAAGTCCGATAAGGATATGCTCAGTTTGCTTATAGAATAATTATATTTTCTATTTTATACTTTTTGTCATAGCAATGTATCACTAGTTTCATATAACAATATTCATAACCGATGTTGTATACCATTAACCCATTCCCTTATACTGACACCTCTGTAAAAGTCACCTTTAACCCTTCGCTTGCTGTTCGCGTCAATATACCTACCTGTAAATAGTGAAGACCCAGATGAGACAGCTCCTGCAGGAGCTGTCTCATCACGGTCTGCACTATTTACAAGTTGATTGTGCAACAAGTGCACTCCACAGCAGTGATTGCACAGCGATATACTTGTGCACAGTGAAGATATATGTAATTATACAACATGACATGGGTAAAGAAGGAGAAAATGTATTTTAAAATTCAGCAAGCGAAGGGTTAAAATTTAACCATTGAGATAAATAGAGCATTTGCTCCATATAAGCAACGGTTTCAAAACTACACACTTATTTTTTCTAGAACTTGCTCCTTTTCAGTAGAAAAAGCCGTTGGATCTAAAAATAGCACAAGTGAATGGATTTATATTCACAATGGTTTAGTATACCATTAATATCCATCAAGTAATTGGCTAACCCATTCCCCCATAGGCTATTTTTAGACTCAACCTATTTGAATAAATCTAATGAAAAGGAACAATTTAATACTAGACAAATTGAAAATTTTAGAATTGCATAGTATTGAAACCATTGCGCTGAATAGAGCATTTGCTCCCATAGATGCTCTATTTATGACAATGATTTCAAAAAGTGACTTTTACAGAATAATGAGGGAACAGGCTAAGTGAGTCAAAATTAACAACAAAACTGGATAAACTTGAAGCTTTATTGATGAAATATATGATATATTATCATTGTTATGAAACGTGGTGGCTTCAAATAATATTTTGGCTGACACTAACATGATTTTCTTGTAATTAGTGAATCCTTAGTAAACCATGGTGATCAAAAGCCTTTAGCACACTGAGCAAATTTCTTTGATGTTATATCCTTACTCCATAATTACACCTTTCTACTCCTTTGCAAACAGAGCAGATCCCGATCAGACCGCTGCTACATGAGCCAAATGATCTGGGGCTACTCTGCTGGCAACGGCATTAAAAGGCGTATTTATGGAGTAAAGAGTTTTGATCAGCAAAAGGTGACGCAAAATAATCCAAATCACACTAAAGTAGACAAGTTTGAAAAACTTCTTAATCCTTTGAATGCTTAATATTCAAAGTGGAATGACCCATTACTGTCAATTCAATGTAAATTTGTAAACATGTAATTTGCTAGAGGATTTTGGATGAAAAAACAGTGAAAACCTTGATCAAAGGGTTCTTTTAGGAGCCCTCTGCATGGAACTACACTGCAAATATCAGTACACTCATTTGTTGCATTAAAAGTATTATACACATTTGGACATGTAAATTTTCCATTTTGACCATATATTAGAAGGGGAAAAATATATCCAAAATGACAGATAGAGACATTTCAAAACTCTGACCAAAATGAGTAAGAAAGTGTATGTTCTATACAATCCTCATCTTCAATCTGATATTCAGTATACAGTAGAACTGGTCTTCAGCAGCCATTAAAAAGGTCTAATTATAGGTCTGTAAGGCAGAGGGTAGCTTAATGCAGATCAAAAGTAATGCAGAAGTAACATTACTTCTGACCTGCATTAAGCAACCACCTATTTTTTCACCCTCCTATGTTCATTAAATGAATGGCACCTTAAGACAGGTCCTACTGTAACCTAGTTACTTACAGGTAGTCAAAGCACTTACTGAATAAACATAAGGCATCAATTCTTTACTGTCCATTTCAATTTACTTTGTCACTGAATTTTAGTCAATATTTTTTTCATTTCGAGTCAGACTGACCTTAAATATACTTCATTTGATCGCATCGTTTTTCAGGAACTCCCATGCTAAATATCCCTCAATATAATTCAGTAACAAGTAATAAAATGCCGAAAATGCATTTTCTACATGCTATTTCAATCAGCTGTTTCTTTGCAAATGGCCGCTGTATGTATGGATCATGGAGCGTATCATTTTTCAACAGGGGTGAATTGCATACTGATATGAAATAAATGATGTAATTTCGTGTATGACGTCAACTTTTAAGAGCTATAATTACCCTTAGTTAAATTCGAACGTTCCACTCGACGTCAATCGTCCGCCATTTGCAATTTGAAATGAACCATGTTTACAATGGGAAAACATTATTTTTATGCATGAAATATTTATTTAAAGATGGATTCAAGGGAAACTCAGGCACAGAGTTCTTGAAAAACGATGACACAAGTGGTTTAAATTTGATCTCGATCCGGTAAGAAATGAAAAAATTTCTCGATTCAAATTCAGTGACAAAGTAAATTGAAATGGACAGTAGTTACTTTAACCCTTTACTCCATGAATATTCATGTAAGAAATAATGAATATTACTTAGAGTAATCATGCATGTTTAACTCCAAATAATTCAGCATTTCTTGGGAACAAAATTGTTTGACACTGTTTTTGAATGCAATTTAAATATAAAATCTGCTGTAGACCATCTTTTCTCATCAAAATTTACGATTACAAATACATCAAAATGAAAAAAATATGATTCTTTCACCAAAACACTAACACTTTACTCCATGAATATTCATGTAAGAAATAGTGAAATCATGAATACTAATTAAGATTAACTGTCATAATAGCACATGGACAAAGGAATTTTTAGTCATGGTATTAACTGTAGATTCATATCTATATTATATAATTATCATAGGCAAACATGGTAGACCCTGATCTGATGGCTCCTACAGGTGCCATCTGATCTTGGTCTACCCTGTATACAAAGGCCTAAAAAGGTGTATTATGACACATAAATCTAATTCTTATTCATGACATCCATTTGGAGGGGGGGGGGGGGGGCACCAGTGGCTCGCTGTGGCGCCGAATTAATGTCCACTCGGCATGTGTCACCAAGTGGAATAAACTTGACGCCATATGGCGTGCACCAAATGCCACCTGGCTTGCTCCAAAATGTTGCGCCAGTTCGCGTCATTACACAGCCATTTTATTCCAAAATTCACCCTGTTGGCACCATTCACGCCTATAGACGGCTACTTTGTGCCACTTGGTGATTAGTTTGTGCCAAAGGTCTCCAAATTGGTTTCAACTTGCCGCCACTTGGTACTACTTGCCGACTATATCAATATCGGTCATTGGCTACCTGGTTCAGACCCTCCTCAGCTGCTGTATGAACAACATCTCTACTAAATATTTACAATTTTGATATGTCTGAGGCTTTTGATAATGTTGGGAGTGATAATGCTGTTCCAACAAAAGATGATGAGATGTTGAGGAGGCCACTGCCTATCAACGAAAATTTCAAATTTCACTTGGCGCGCTCCATTACATTCTAGTGGATTCCAATAGGCGGATTGTTTGCGCCAAAGGGCGATATGTTTGTGCCATTTGGTGCCACTTGTTGGACACTTGGCGCGACGAAAATTTCAAACATTTTGAAATTTTATTGACGCCAAATTCAAATTTGGTGGCGTTACGGGCCGCCATGAGCCAGTTCGGAGGCAGTTTGAGCCACTACACGCCACCAGGCACCTAATTGGTGACACTAGGCAACACATCAAATTGCATTGGCGCAAACTGGCACCAACTGGCGCCGGCCCAGTGGACTCCTAGCATTACATGAATATTCATGAAGGGAAGGGTTAACGTCCAGGTTTTATACATTTCATGAATCAAAGCAGTCTGCAGATACTTTATACAAACAGAAAAACAAGTCTTTACACTGATAAAGACAGAACTTCTTACCCCAGAAAGACATGACTATACACAAAAATAAAACAGGTTAGAAATCTACACATCTATATATATACATGAATAACAATGTTCTGACACAACACCGTCATCTGCATCGGAAGAGCTAGTGCAAAACTACTACTGTAATTTAATCCTTTACCTGTTCAATATGCACGTAAAAAGTCATGACATTGTGAATATCTATTAGCTGAGTTTTTATAACGGTACATGAACATAGGCATTTCTGGTATTGGTAAAACCTGTAGAGTCAGATCCATTATAATATCATCAGCAAACAGTGCAGACCCTGATCAGATGGCTCCTACAGAATCTGTCTGATCTGGGTCTGCTCTGTTTGCAAAGGAAAGGCAAGAAAAAGCGTTTATATGAGTGAAAGGAATAAATTACATTCACAATCTTGCAAAACTGATTGTATTCTGACGAGATGCCAGAAAATTTGGCATCTAATCACCACCCAAACTATTTGACACCTTGATAGTGTGTTTTTAAAGAACTTATCCCTTTATCTTGTGATTAGTTATGCAAGAATCCATCACTTCATGAATACTCTGCGACAGATTTTTTATAACAGTACCAACACAAGATAACGTTTGGCCAAGCCAGTCACTTTACAATCACTTCTATATAGTTCCATAAGCAAACAATGCAGACCCTGATCAGACATGTCATCTAGGAACTGTCTGATCTGGGTCCACTCTGTTTGCAAAGGTATTAAAATGCATCTATATGAGGGAAAGGGTTACAACGACAATTTTGTGTATTTTTTTCATAAGAGTAAAAAAAGTGGAGCATTAGTTTTGCGCTAGGTCCTCAAACTGCTCTGGAGATCTTCTATTAGTGGCTGAGCTGCTGGTTCATCTGTCTCAGTATCCCAAGAACAACCTCCCTAAGTGTCTGTGAAAATACAAACATGTAAGACATAGTAGACCAAACTTTAGTATTTACTGTAATTATCCGAAGTATAAGGAAAATAGTGGAGACCTAGTTTAAATAGCTCTTGAAGGATCAATCTGATCAGGTTTAACCCTATCTGCTACGATGTCAGTGTAATTTAAAATTGTTAAAATGAAGCCAAACTGAATTGTTGTTCTTAACATGTCCATGGAGAGGAGAGATTTGGTGTCTGCAGTGTGAGCTAAACAGCATATGATCATGCTGCAAGTGAAATCTTGAGTATTTTTCGAAAAAAGTGTGGATCAAGATAAGACAAAGTAGATAGGCATCTCTTTAGGATCCAAACTGATCGACACTCTGAATATCTCGTGATGTGAATGGTTTTTGCTGCTGACAAAAACTGTGAAAACTAGAATTATCAAGAAAGGTGATGGAATACCTCCAAAGAGCAGCCTTGATGTCAAATCCAAATACCCATTTTAACCCAAAATTACCAAATAAAGTCAACAGACCATCGACATACCAACCGCCAATCTGACTCCTATATCCCCCCTCCCCCAGTATGGGGGTATGAAGTATGAAGTAATCTTGTACAACAAGTGACAGACCTCAACAAGAGTGACATACCTCAACAAGAGTGACAGACCTCACAAAGAGTGACAGACCTCAACAAGAGTGACAGACCTCAACAACAAGAGTGACAGACCTAAACAACAAGAGTGACAGACCTAAACAAGAGTGACAGACCTCAACAAGAGTGACAGACCTCAACAAAAGTGACAGACCTCAACAACAAGAGTGACAGACCTAAACAAGAGTGACAGACCTCAACAAGAGTGACAGACCTCAACAAAAGTGACAGACCTCAACAACAAGAGTGACAGACCTAAACAAGAGTGACAGACCTCAACAAGAGCGACAGACCTCAACAAGAGGTTAAAGAACAAGAAAATGTTTTTTCAATGTTGATCCAGATCAGCCACAGTATCATGAGACAATGTCTGATCATACATATGCACAACCTGTGACCACAGAATGACCTAGGTGGCTATAAGATTTGGTGGATGCTTAACCCTATCCTTCATACAAATGCATTTTCACGCATTTGCAAACTACAGTCATTGTATTTCGTCAGTAGGTATTGAAATTCGGACTAACTAAAACCATCACTGAAGTTGATGAATACCCTTGAACGGCAACTTTGATTACAAATCCAAGTTTGTGACACAAACTACCCATGTAACAGGACCAAAACACAAAAATACTCAAAAGTTCAAGGGGAGATTAATAACAAACGAAAATTGCGTCTTGTACATCTGCTATTCGTGGCAAGTATCAATTCAATAACTTTACAATTGAAAGAGGACACCAACTCCCCATGTTTCATGCCAAAATGACAAAAAATACTCAAAATTCATGGGGAGATCATTCTGCAATGCCCAGTGCTAAACACATAAAAAATTGTTTTGCACATGTATTATTCATGGTTAATATGTATAATGTAAACTGAATAACTTTCAAATTAAAGGAGGAGTTCGCAACATCAAATCTCTATGTTTCATGCAAAAATGACAGAAAATACTCAAAGTTCATGGGGAAATAATTCTGCAATGCCCAGTGGTAAACACATGAAAATTGCGTCATGCACGTCTACCATTCATGGCTACTATGTATACAAAATATAAATTCAATAACTTTAAAACTGAAGGAGTTCGCAATACCAACTACCCATGTTCAAATGAGGACGGACATACCGCCCGCCCGACAAACCGACCTCCGGACAGGGTGATTCCAGTATACCCCCTCAAACAAGTTTGCGTGGGTATATAGAACAGGGAAAGGGTTAATAAAGGACATGAGTAATGCCAAAAGCTCCTACATTAAGTTACTACCTGTCTGAACAATTAAATACAGTTTTATAGTAGACCCAGATCTGTAGGAGCCGTCTGATCAGGGTCTGCTCTATTTGCTTATGAAATAATATAGATATGATTCTACAGTTTTTGCCAGGGCCAAAAATTCCTGTGCCCATGTGATTTTATAAATATTAATCTATTTAATACTCATTATGTCATTATCTATTACTTGAATATTCTTGGAGTAAAGTGTTAAGAACACAGAATTAGACTTATTTTGGGTGGTCACAGTAGACAGGTTTTACTGTACTGCTAATTAGACTTATTTTGGGTGGTCACAGTAGACAGGTTTTACTGTACTGCTAATTAGACTTATTTTGGGTGGTCACAGTAGACAGGTTTTACTGTACTGCTAATTAGACTTATTTTGGGTGTATACTGAAAACAGGTTTTACTGTACTGCTAATTAAGACTTATTTAGGGTGGTCACAGTAGACAGGTTTTACTGTACTGCTAATTAGACTTATTTTGGGTGGTCACAGTAGACTGGTTTTACTGTACTGCTAATTAGACTTATTTTGGGTGGACACTGAAGACAATTTTTACTGTACTGCTAATTAGACTTATTTTGGGTGGACACTGAAGAAAGGTTTTACTGTACTGCTAATTAGACTTGTTTTTGGGTGGTCACTGTAGACAGTGTTTACTGTGGGTGAGTGAAACAGAACAGTGTAGACCGAAATTTTAATACAGCAAATACTCTACATAATCTACAATGTTTGGCCTAAATAAAATTAATTCTCCTAACATCACTTGAAATCTGCCAGCAGGTCAGCTAGTACAAGCATAACTCATAGAAAAGAATGAACATACAATATGCTTGACAGGTGTAACCTTTTACTCCATTATCTTTGCAACTCAGTTCAGACAATTTCTGTAAAAGCAGTCTCATCAGGGTCTGCTTTCAAAAGTAGGGGCATACAAGTGATCTGTGTGCACTTTTAAGGGCTATATTCAAGCATGTACTCCATAATCCATTCATTTGAAGACTTTGTAAAGAGAGTAAACCCAGGCCAGACAGCTTTAGTGGCAGTTGTCTGATGAGGCTCTGCACTATTTGTTTATAAATTACAGATCTGATTTTCTCTAGCAATGGCAATACATTTCTTCATTTCATGTTTTTAATAAAAGAAACGTAATACAGGAAAATTCATGAAATAAAATAAAGGGTTTAAACCTATTAAACCTGTATGTCTTACCTGAGGCTTACAATACTCCTCCAGCCAGCTGAAGACGCATGCTGATAACTCAGCAAAGTTTGCCACAGAAATGTTCGCATTGAACGTTTGAAACAGTGAGTCCATGATCTGCTTGAACTGCAAATGTAAGGAGACCAAGAAGTGATATTAGTGCCATCTAATGTAATGCCTGTGTTAATAATGCCAATGTTTATAATACCTGTGTTTGTAATACCTGTGTTTTTAATGCCCATGTTTATAATGTGTTTATAATGCCCATGTTTATAATGTGTTTATAATGCCTGTGTTTACAATGCCAGTGTTTATATTGCCTGTGTTTATAATGCTAGTGTTTATAATGCCTGTGTTTATAAAGCCAATGTTTATAATGTCTGTGTTTATAAAGCCCATGTTTATAATGCCAATGTTTATAATGCCCGTATTTATAATGCCTGTGTTTACAAATGCCTGTGTTTATAATGCCCGTGTTTATAATGCCTGTGTTTATAATGCCTGTGTTTATAATGTCTGTGTTTAAGCGCTTTTGAACGCACATATCCTGTATGAAAAGAGCGCTATATAAATGTGGTATAATAATAATAATAAATAATAATGTGCCTGTGTTTATAATGCCAGTGTTTATAATGTCTGTGTTTATAATGCCTGTGTTTATAATACCCGTGTTTATAATGCCCGTGTTTATAATGCCTGTGTTTATAATGCCTGTGTTTATAATGCCTGTGTTTATAATGCCTGTATTTATAATGCTCGTGTTTATAATGCCTGTGTTTATAATGCTTGTGTTTATAATGCAATTATAAGAATTAAAGTCATAAATGTTCATGATATCATTATTTCTTACATAAATATTCATGGAATAAAAGGTTAACAAATCCAGTGATACTCACAACTTGAAACTTGGCCGTGTCTGACACTTGGTTCTGTCCATGTACTGGCTGGTTCTGGTGAGTTTTAACGATATGCTCATAATTCCTGTAATATAAACCATCACAATATGCTCATACTCACAGCCATACAGTAAAACTTCACTAATCCAAACTTGTAGTAAAGAAAATATCAGAACTTTTGGGGCAGGTGGCTGTTTAACACAGGGTGAAAATCATGCAGAAAACTCCTAGGAGTATTATCACCCTGTATTAAGCTGCCATCTGTCTTAAAGACCGATAATTATACTTATTGAATTGTTGGGATAAGTGAGGTGCTACTATAGACTACTAGAACTAATTTCATAATTGATGTAAAATAAATAATTGGATTTTGGAGGAGGGATGTTTGAAAGTTTTCTTCAACCTTTTCACTGTTATATATTTAGTTCAAATTTCAATACCTACTGAATACTCATGGTCAAAATAATTACAATGAAATATTGAAGGTGGAACATTGTAGCCATTTTAGAAATGAAACAAACATATCTTTCAAATTCCATTAGCAAACAGAGCAGGCCCTGATCAGACGGCTCCTATCTTGGTCTACTAGATATGCAAATGTGTGAACAGGCATTTATATGAGGGAAAGGGTTGACCCTTTACCTCATGAATACTCATGAAAGGTAAAATTAATATCTATTAGCTGAATTGTTATAATGGTATATATAGTACCAGGGATGTTTTGGCCACAGCAGAATTCATATAATGTTATAAGCAAACACAGCAATGCTTGATCCTACAAAAGCCACCTGATCAAAAGGTGTCTCTATGAAGTGAAGGGTTAAAATTATTTTCACTACAACATTGTACTGTGATCAGGATCTTGTAGAATATTAACTCTAAATTAGCTGTAAACCTTCTGTTAAAATAGCTGCAATACAGTTATCACATTACAATAAGGACAAATAATACCCTGATATATTTTATGCGTAAGTATGTATAAGTAAAACAGTCTGATTAATACTTACGCTTTCATGATCTTGAGTGCCATCACCTCTTTCCTAAGGGAGTCCAGATCATCTTCTTGCTTCTTTTTCTGCTGAATCAGGAACTGTATATAGTCAATAGCTGAAACAGTAAAGACAATTAAACCACATGCTTTCTGATGGAAATGGGCGTCCTTTGTCGATTACAAGACCGCAAACAGGGACGTTCAGTATTGTTTGTGTAACAGTCTAGCAGTGTCACAGATAAGTTATCAGCATAAATCACACTCTGCTGTGATCCTTTTGTATTGTGACCTCCAAATTGAATTAGTAAGGACTTGTTTATTGAAAGAAAGGGGCCTACCAGGAAATTGCAATCAACCAGGGAACAGCGGTATCTACATGACATATTTCACAAATAAAGCAAATCTTTAGCTTTAACAATATTTCGTTTTACTTCTACAATTAAAGTTTGACGGTCCAGTTTCAGCAAAAAATAAAAACAAGAGGGCCATGATGGCCCTTAATCGCTCACCTGTTCGTAACAGATTAATGATTTCAATGACAGATTACATAATTTGAAAAATCTTGGTAGAAAACCATTAGATGATGCTACATACTAAATATAAAGAGTCTAGACCTTACAGATTTGGAGGAGAAGATATTTTAAAGATTTTCCTATGAAAAACTGTTAAGCCCCAGGGCGGGGCCATTTTTGATCCGGGGTTCATAATTTGAAAATCTTGGTAGAGGACTATTAGATAATGCAACATACCAAATATCTAAGGTCTATGCCTTACAAGTTCAGAGAAGACTTTTAAAGAGTTTTAAGAAGATTTTTTAAAACTTTCCTATGAAAAAACTGATATGCCCCTGGGCGGGGCCATTTTCAACCCAGGGGACATAATTTGAACAATCTTGGTTGAAAACTATTAGATAGCGCTACATACCAAATATTAAAGGTCTCTGCCTTACAGTTTTGGAGAAGAAGATTCTTAAAAGCTTTTCATATGAAAAACTGATAAGCCCCAGGGGGGCTTTTTGACCCGGGGGTTATAATTTGAATAATCTTGGTAGAAAACCATTAGATGATACTACATACCAAATATCAAGGGCCTAGACATTACAGTTCTGGAGGAGAAGATTTTTAAAGATTTTCCTATGAAAAACTGATAAGCCTTTGGGTGGGGCCATTTTTGGTCCGGGGGTCATAATTTGATTAAACTTGGTAGAGGACCATTAAATAATGCTACATACCAAATATCAAAGGTCTATACCTTATAATTTTAGAGAAGAAGATATTTAAAGATTTTACTATGAAAAACTGATAAGCCCTGGGGCGGGGCCATTTTTGTTCTGGGGGTCATAATTTGAACAATCTTAGTAGAGGACCATTAGATGATGCTACATACCCAATACTAAAGGTCTATTCCTTACATTTTCAGAGAAGAAGATTTTTAAAGATTTTCCTATGAAAAACTGATAAGCCCCGGTGGGGTCATTTTTTGGCCCAGGGGTAATAATTTGAACAATCTTAGTAGAAGACCATTAGATCATGCTACATACCAAATATCAAAGGTCTATGCCTTACAGTTTCAGAGAAGAAGATTTTTAAAGATTTTCCTATGAAAAACTGATAAGCCCTTGGGTGGGGCCATTTTTGTCCTGGGGTCATAATTTGAACAAACTTAGTAGAGGACCATTAGACGATGCTACATACCAAATACCAAAGGTCTATGCCTTACATTTTCAGAAGATTTTTAAAGATTTTCTTAAGAAAAACTGATAAGTCCTTGGGCGGGGCCATTTTTGGCCCAGGGGTCATAATTTGAACAATCTTAGTAGAGGACCATTAGATCATGCTACATACCAAATATCAAAGGTCTATGCCTTACAGTTTCAGAGAAGATGATTTTTAAAGATTTTCCTATGAAAAACTGATAAGCCCTGGGGCGGGGCCATTTTTGTCCTGGGGGTCATAATTTGAACAATCTTAGTAGAGGACCATTAGATGATGCTACATACCAAATACCAAAGGTCTATGCCTTACAGTTTCAGAGAAGAAGAATTTTAAAGATTTTCCTATGAAAAACTGATAAGCCCCGGGGCGGGCCAATTTTGGCCCAGGGGTCATAATTTGAACAATCTTAGTAGAGGACCATTAGATCATGCTACATACCAAATATCAAAGGTCTATGCCTTACAGTTTCAGAGAAGATCACTTTTAAAGATTTTCCTATGAAAAACTGATAAGCCCTGGGGCGGGGCCATTTTTGTCCTGGGGGTCATAATTTGAACAATTTAATAGAGGACCATTAGATGATGCTACATACCAAATACCAAAGGTCTATGCCTTACAGTTTCAGAGAAGAAGATTTTTAAAGATTTTCTTATGAAAAACTGATAAGCCCCGGGGCCGGGCCATTTTTGGCCCAGGGGTCATAATTTGAACAATTTTAGTAGAGGACCATTAGATCATGCTACATACCAAATATCAAAGGTCTATGCCTTACAGTTTCAGAGAAGAAGATTTTTAAATATTTTCCTATGAAAAATGATAAGCCCTGGGGCGGGGCCATTTTTGGCCCGGGGGACATAATTTGAACAATCTGAGTAGAGGACCATTACATCATGCTACATACCAAATATCAAAGCTCTTGGCTTTGTAGTTCCAGAGAAGAAGATGTTTAAATAAATTGTTGACGCCCGCACTTACGCACTTACGCACGACGCACACACGCACGACGCCGGACGCCGGACATAGGATCATCCCAATAGCTCACCTTGGCACTTTGTGCCAGGTGAGCTAAAAAATATAAAATGAATAAATAAAAAAACCAATACAACTTGGATACTGATGAGAAGCTGTTATATAATAAATATTTGTGATAAATAGAGCATTTGCTCCTATAGGAGCAAATGCTCTATTTATCACAATGGTTTCACAAAGTGACTTTTACAGAGTCGTCAAAAGTCATCAATATGAGGGAATGGGTTAATCATCTGTTCTGTTTTTAATACAATAAACACCTTATCTGGGTCCATACCTTCTTAAGAATATCTAGCAACTGAAGTCTTCTAAATTGTTTGCAACTTGGATATTTCAGGCTGAATTTCTTATATGATCACTTTGAGCTGTGATATTTATTATATGCAGTGTACTAAAGCTAAACAAAATATGCACCATCTCTTTATATGGTATCTTATAAAAAAAATTGTTGTATTGATGATGATGATGGATTTAATGTAAAACTTATTAATACATAAGTTATTTTCATAGATCCCATTTCCACCTGTCTGCTACATGTATTTTCCTCTTGACAACAACACCCTCTCTACAACAATTTTTGTTTAGCCAGCAGATGTTGACTGAGAGATGGAACACTGTTCTGGCATTTACAAACAGTATAGATCAAATAACAGGGCTCCTAAAATAGTCCTCTGTTCAGTGTATGCACTGTTGGTCATTCAGAATGACTGGACACTATTGTAACCCATTCAATGGACACTATGGTAGCCTATTCAATGGACACTATCATAACCCTTTCAATGGACACTATGGTAGCACATTCAATTGACACTATCATAACCAATTCAATGGACAGTCATAACCCATTCTATGACCATTATGGTAGCCCATTCAATAGACACTATCATAACTCATTCAGTAGACACAGTCATAATCCATTCAGTGGAAACTATCATAACCCATCCAATGGACACTATCATAACCCGTCCAATGGACACTATCATAACCCATCCAATGGACACTATCATAACCCATCCAATGGACACTATCATAACCCATCCAATGGACACTATCATAACCCGTCCAATGGACGCTATCATAACCCGTCCAATGGACACTATCATAACCCGTCCAATGGACACTATCATAACCCGTCCAATGGACACTATCATAACCCGTCCAATGGACACTATCATAACCCGTCCAATGGACATTATCATAACCCATCCAATGGACATTATCATAACCCATCCAATGTGTAACATAACACTTATGTTACGGGCTAAAGGTTAAATGGTTATTGACTGCATGATACATGTAGAGAATACATGTATATATTTATCAATATGTCAAGAATACACATGAGATAGTACAGCTGTCATATATGGCTAGACATTACAAGGCATTGGGTATATAACGGTATAGAGTTGACCAGAGAAAGGGAGAAGAATGAAAGAGAGGAGAGTTGGAGACAGTCATGTATGTTAGTAAGAAATAAACATGTAGAAACGTATAGAGGCTAAGTTGTTCATTACGCCACACGGGCGTTTATGGGGCCGTGACCAGGATTCTGGATCCGTCACGGAAAAATGTCGGAGTACGGGTAAGTCATTTCACTTTGTGGCTTGTGGTGTTGTTTTGATCTGTAATAATGGCGGAAATTCGATTGACTCAGACTTTGGAAAATTTAGCAAATCAATTAGAAAATGTATCAGCACAAAATGTAAACTTCACTTTTGATGGAAAAACTAAAGAATTTGAATCATGGATAAGAAATATAGACAAATTTGTGTTAGTTAACAATATTTCAGAAACAAAGAAAAAATTAATTGCTTTAAGATCCAGTACAGGGATTGTGTCAGAATTCATACAAAAACGTTTGCAAAATAATCAATATTTAAGTTGGCAACAGTTGAAAAATGAGTTAGAAAATCTTTTTGGAGAAGTAACAGATGGATATCATAATTTTTCACTACTAAGCAATATTAAACAACAAAGAGGTGAAAATGTACAGATTTTTGCAGAGAGAATACAAGTTTTGGCAAAAACTGCTTATGAAAATTTTGAGCAAAATACAGACGTAATTGAACAGCAATTAATTTGGTTTTTCACAGAGGGGTTAATTGATGGGGAAATTAGGGAATATTTGATAAGGAAGAATCCTATAAGTTTTCAAAATGCAATAGAAATAGCTGTAAGCGAACAGAATATCGGCAAAAAAATTAGATTAAGAGCTAGGGGAAAAGTTAGCAAAAGAGAGATTGTACGATCTAAACGGAAACGGAAACGAGAGAAAAGAAAATTGTCAATCAATAATGTCAAATCGGAAACGGTACACGTAAACAAAGAATATACGCATGCCGTAGGGTCAAAACACGATGTTGGTTTTGTGGTCAGGTCGGTCACGTGAAATTTGAGTGTAAACAGTTCAGACAGTTGATGAACAGGCCGAAAAGTAGACATTCGGAAAACTCGGACGTTTCCGTCATAACGAGATCGGTGCTGGGAAACAAAATAATGTAGGATCATACAATGTTACTGCAAATAAGGATATTCCAAATTCCTGCCTAATCAAAATAGGAAACAAACAGGTTAGAGGTTTGATAGATACAGGAGCCTCCGTGAGTGTATTACATAAAAGAATTTTTGATTCAATTAAGCCTAAATTACCACTGTCTAAAACACACATTACACTAGAGTCGGCTTCAGGGGATAATTTACAGGTTGTAGGGTGTGCAAATTTGAAAATTAAACTAAGCAAGCTATGTTTAGACCACACATTTGTAATTGTCAATAATCTAAACAGAAATTGTATAATAGGAAGAGATTTTTTAGCTGCAAATAGCTGTAGAATTTATTTTGATCTAAACTGTATTAGAATTAAAGATGAATATGTTCCGTTGGAAGATGACAGGTGTATAGCATCAATAATTAGACTAAATAAATCTACAATTCTCAAACCACAAACTATAAATCAAGTTCAAGGAAAACTTAAAGTTAATCCTAGTATAGAAAATAATTGTGACTATGAAGTTTGTTCAATGGAAACAGGGTATATTTCAGAAGAACCTAACTTACAAATAGCTCCAGCTTTGGTACATTTAAGAAAAAATAGAATTGTTCCGATAATTATCGCAAATGAGTCAGGCAAAACAATTAAATTAAAAAGAGGCTGCATAATCGCTAAGGTTCAAGCTAATCAGGAGAATATGATAGAGTCGGTTTTCAATAAGGAAAATGAAGAGTGTTTAACTATTCACAAACCGATTTCAAATAGTCTGTCTGATATAAATACACCAAAGCAACATTATGCAAAAGTACAACAGCTCATACAGAAAAACGAAGAGATATTCTCGAAGTCTGAATATGATATAGGTAAAGTTCCGAACGTTAAAGTCAACATTCCTACAGGCGATCATTTACCGATTAAGCAGAGACCTTATAGAATGCCGTTTGTGCAGAGACAAGTACTGAAAGAAAAGCTTGATAAAATGTTAGAGGCTGATATTATTAGAAAGAGCAGTAGTCCTTGGAGTTCCCCCTGTTTACTAGTTTCAAATCCAGATGGTTCAAAAAGGTTATGCATTGACTTCAGAGCAATAAACAGGATCCACTATTATGCGTATATGTACCTAGTCATCTTAGGGAAGCAGTAATGCAAGGCTATCATGAACTGTCACATGCAGGAATTAGTCGGTCATATGCTACAATCAAGCGGTTCTATTATTGACCTAATATGTATAAGAATCTATATGAATATGTTCAACAATGTGTGCCTTGTCAGACAGTTAATCTCAAAGCTATTCGAGCACCTCTGAAAGAGCGAGAAATTCCAAAATATCCGATGAGTATAATCAGCGTAGATATACAAGGACCTTTTGCGCTAACACCTAGCGGTAATAAGTATATAATTAGTTATGTTTGTGAACTAACTAATTGGGTCGAGGTAATCCCTCTGTCAGACATTTCAACTGAATCGGTGTTACATACTTTCTTTGAAAACATTTTCTTCCGATATGGCGCGGTATTAAGAATAATAACAGATAATGGATCAAATTTCACATCAAGAATGTTTAGAGACACAATGTCTGAATTAGGAGTAAACCATGTGACTACCAGTAGTTATCATCCACAGGCAAATGGCAGATGCGAACGCAGTCATGCGACGCTCAATTCCATTCTGATTAAACTAATCCAGAACAATATCACAGATTGGGACTTAATCTTGAACCAGGCGGTTGCAGGTCTTAGATTTAATGTTACTGAAAGTGCAAAGCACAGTCCGTTTTTCATGGTTTTTGGCCGTGATGTTATACTGCCTATTGATAATCTTCTTGGAACTAAGCTTCCTTATTATGGGGACGACTTCAGCAAACATTTAATGTTTAGAAACAATGAAATTTACCGTCAAGTATATCAAAATCTAAAAGCCGCTCGTAAAAAGCGAAATCAGCGAATAAATAGTAATAGACAAGAGGTACAGTTCGAAGTGAATGATACTGTTTACTACAAAAACTTTAATAAAAAGAGTAAATTACAACCGAAATGGGTGGCGTACTGGAGAATAATGGAAATATTGAGTGACAGGTCGTTGTTAATAAAGAACCAACTTGATAACAGAGTTATAAAATGCAATGTAGACCAGGTTAGACAAGATGTGTTTGTGAAACACTATGCCCCCTCATATATTTGACCTCTGACCTTGACCTCTGACCTTGACCTTGACATGTCACCCCTCAAAATGTGCAGCCTCATGAGATACACAAGCATGCCAAATATCAAGTCTCTATCTCTACTGGTCCAAAAGTTATGGCCAATGTTAAAGTCGGCGATTTGACCCATATATTTGACCTCTGACCTTGAAGGATGACCTTGACCTTGACACGTCACCCCTCAAAATGTGCGGCTTCATGAGATACATATGTATGCCAAATATCAAGTCTCTATCTATACTGGCTCAAAAGTTATGACCAATGTTAAAGTTGCTGACAAACAAACAGACAAACAGACAAACAGACAAACAGACAGACAGGGCAAAAACAATATGCCCCCCGACTATCGTCTATGGGGGCATAAAAAGCAAATGTCGCCGATTGGCCTTTACCAGATAATAAAATAGTAGGTCAGCGTCCAATCAGAGCTTGTAGATATGTATTGCCTCCACAAGAAACTTCTAGTGATGAAGATAATAGTTATGATGAAGATAGTGAGCCTAATGAGGGGGTATCTAGTGGATTAAACAGGGGTAGGCGGAAAATGAAGAAACGAATAATCAAGAGACATAAAACTGTCAGATCAAATTCGGCATCTGAAGATAATATTCCGTTAAAAGATCTAGCCATACGCTTACGAAAAGCTGGAAATAATTACATTTCAAGTGGATCTCTAACACAGACGAGCTCCTCAGGGCCCGAGGAAAATTCGAATATGTTAGATCCTATTCAAAAGACAGAAATGTCCGTAGCTTACGAAAATAGCTCTAGTCAGGCAGTAAGTGCAAACTGGTCCGATACAAATAAGGCATCCGGCAGCTGGTTGTCAAATAATTATAGTGATATGGAAAATTAAAAGCAGAAACAGAAACAGTGTAGACTTCATTTCAGTAAGAAGAGCTTAAGTCAGGTAAACTTAACTGCAGTAACGTATTGATCCTTAATTAGATCTCAAATACTTTCAAATAAGACAAGAGGGTATCGAAAATGTCTTATGATTGAAACGTGTACAGAGAATAGTACTTTATTGTTTGTAAAAAACAGAGTAGAGTATTTTTTGTTGTTTGTAAAAGAGTATAAACTGGGCGTATACCTTTAAAAGGTACTCTTTACAATGTTACGTAATAAACGTAAGATAGACCCGACAGACGTGTCACGGTTTAATCAATGATGAGTGAGAAATTGATCATGATCCTGTAAATAAGATAAAACATTATTTGAGTAAAGTGTTGTACATATATTTTAATAAAGAACTATATTCGATGTGATTGCTATTACAAACATTGTATGGTAAAGGGTTATATGAAAAAATTGGTAGTGGACGCCGACGGTTCACTTTAAGATGACAAGAATTATCTTAATAAGTAAGATAATGTTAACATAGGGGGGTAATTGTAATACATTGTAAAACCTATATACTAAAATAAATGTATTACAAACAAACCCTTTAATAATCAATAGTTTAGTGAAGAAACTATATATAAATAAGATGTATGTTTAAGGAGTTCAAGTTACACACTGTATAATTAATCGTTTAGTGAAGAAAATATAACTAAGATGTATCAAGTTGCGAACTGTATAGTTTCACCTCAGAAAAATAAAATGTTAAAAGCAATAATAAAATAATTAAAATGACATAACTAGAGGTTTTTGTCAAAAAAACGGATGTCTCCCCTCTAATAAAAACAATATGTAAAGGGAAATCACTAAAAATGTTATGGTCTTGATGAATGATAATTCCCCTCATTATGCGTTTTCCACACTACATTTTTCAAGAAGAAAATGATAACAGCTAATAACTCCAAAAATACTGATACCAGATTTATGGCCCTTGTGCATGACACTTACTTTCATCATGCTCTTTCCAAAAATAAAATGTCATTCCAATAGCATCAGTCGAACAGGAGTTATTGATCGGCCAAAAAATGTAACAAAGGGCAATAACTCCAAAAGTATTGAAGCCAGAATTATGGCCCTTGTTCATGACACTTTCTCTCATCATGCTCTTTCCATGTATGAAGTTTCAATACGATGGCAAGAGCCATGTAGGAGTTATCGTCCGGACAAGAAAGAATTAAACAAATGTACAAGGGGCAATAACTCTAAATTTATTGAAGCTCGAGTTAAGGATCTTATGCATGACACTTTCTCTTATTATGATCGTTCCATGTATGAAGTTTCAATCAAATGGCATGTGTCACATAGGAGTAATCATCTGGACAAAAAATTGTGATTGTTTTTACAAAGGGCAATAACTCCAATATTAGTGAAGCCAGAGTTATGGACCTTGTGCATGACACTTCCTCTCGTTATGATCTTTCCATATATGAAGTTTCAATCCAATGGCATGAGCCATATAGAAGTTATCGTCCGGACAAAAAAGTGTGATTTTTTTTACAAAGGGCAATAACTCCTATATTAGTGAAGCCAGAGTTATGTACCTTCTGCATGACACTTCCTCTCGTTATGATCTTTCCATATATGAAGTTTCAATCCAATGGCATCAGGCATATTGAAGTTATTGTCCGGACAAAAAATTATGATATTTTTTACAAAGGGCAATAACTCCAATATTAGTGAAGCCAGAGTTATGGACCTTGTGCATGACACTTCCTCTCGTTATGCTCTTTCCATATATGAAGTTTCAATCAACTGGCATCAGGCATATTGAAGTTATTGTCCGGACAAAAAATTATGATATTTTTTACAAAGGGCAATAACTCCAATATTAGTGAAGCCAGAGTTATGGACCTTGTGCATGACACTTCCTCTCGTCATGATCTTTCCATATATGAAGTTTCAATCCAATGGCATGAGCCATATAGAAGTTATCGTCCGGACAAAAAAGTGTGATTTTTTTACAAAGGGCAATAACTCCTATATTAGTGAAGCCAGAGTTATGTACCTTCTGCATGACACTTCCTCTCATTATGCTCTTTCCATATATGAAGTTTCAATCAACTGGCATCAGGCATATTGAAGTTATCGTCCGGACAAAAAGTGTGACAGACAGACGGACAGACACACAGACAGACAGACGGACGTCCTAACAAATGGGTAGTTGTGTGACTTTTTCCTTTGATCTTTTCTTGTGGGACTAGTCCCACAAGTAAAACTATTTTTGGCTCTAACTTTGGAATAGAATGATCTGGAAGCTAACCCTAACCCTAACCCTATGTCCCACAACTGGCCAGGTTAATGTCACAAGAAATGGCCAGGTTAATGTCACAAGAGATGGCCAGGTTAATGATTTTACTTGTGCGACTAGTTAGAAAAAGTCACACAACTACCCTTTGGTGAGTGCGGACAGACGGACAGACGGACAGACAGACAACTCTCACGAAAACAATATGTCTCCCCCATATAAATATGGGGGGAGACATAATTATTACAATGGTTGCCAAACTTCAATGTTGAGAAATACACTTTTTATATAGATTACGAAATATAATTTCAACTTAAGTATTAAACATATTTGATATAGAACTTAATTACAAAGTCTGTGTTGATCTAGTTTTAAGTCATGCAGCGGATCGAAATCTCGACGAGTTTACCGGTGAAATGACAAAAGCCGAAAAACATCGCCTGAAAAACAACATAGACCAACCCTAGTCAAGATATAGAAAAACATCGACTGTAGAAAAGCACGAAAAATAAAGGCATAGACAAACTTTTGGTCACCACTAGCAACACCAAAAACGGTGACAGACGAATAGACCTGGAGGCCATATCAATGGAGAAAAACATTACACATATATAAACTGTGGGAATAACTGAGTTACCTGAAAAATTGCGTACTTTGGTATCCATGTCAATGACCAGGAGACATAAATTACGGAGTTGGAATTTGACCAGAGTAATAGATGTCAAGGACACATGAGCGATTACGTAATCGAGTTTACAAAGCTATTACACCTGGACAATATTCAGAAGACAAAGTACAGAATACCAAACGTGTTAAAGAACATCAACAGCCGCAAATATACAACGAGTAATAACGACATGCAAGTTCAAGAAGAAAGACTAAACAGATTTTAATGGTTAATTGTGTTGACCTTATAAAATTACTACTAAGGACATGGGAACTGTTTTCAAAAGTACATTCAGAAGAACATTAAGTGATAGCAGAGACTATGTGTAGAAAAACTAAAGTTAGAATAATAAAAAGAATATTTATGCAGGCCTCGAAAATTTCTTTAGATGCCACTCGTCCTGTAGGACGAGTGACTAGGATTTCTTACTCGTCCTCCAGAAAAGTTTCTCGTCCTACATTTTAGGCAAACACTGTTATACTGTCAACTTACTTGAAAATAACTTTGATCTGATTGAGTCGTTAAATCAAAAGTAGAACAATATCACAAATTGTGGGTTCACATTAAAAGTATGTGGACTTGCATAGATGGGGCTTTATACCATGTTCGCTACTCTTTTCTGTTAATGGTTTTCTCCTTAATCCCTTCCCTCGTCATCTCTCCGACCACCAAATAATGTCGCTGATTTGCCATTTCGGTTTGACAACCTGGCGCGAGATAAAGCGGTGTTGATGTAAACATTTACCCCTCTTACCAGACTGGTTTCGGACTTTTTGAAACAGTGACTATCGGGACGCTGTATCTTGATTCGTTAACAAACTGAACTAATTTCCATTACTTTAACACAAACACTATTCTTTTTTATATTTCATCCACGGTGTTTTCATCATGTAAAGCCTTTCACTCCATTTAATCCATTCACTTACGAAACAAAAATAATCGGCTGTTGAAAATACTGAGTCCCAGTATGTGCAGTCAGCAAGCAACGAGCACTTGCTACAGGAAATCAAGCGTTCAGCTGACCACGAGGTTCAAATGTCAATTGTAAATGACAACTGTTTTAAACGTGAGTTTGGCCAGAATTTCAGCTCCAAATAAATTATTTCTCCTCCAAACAGCTACTCGTCCTGTCGGACATGTACTTCCAGATTTTTACTCGTCCTACACCACTTTCCACTCGTAATTACGAGCGGACGAGTGATATTTTCGAGGCCTGTTATGTGTTATATGATTAAGTCAATATGGTGTTACGTACAAGTACTTTTCTATTAAAAGTACTGTTTGTAGGAAGAGAGGTGTGTAACATAACACTTATGTTACGGGCTAAAGGTTAAATGGTTATTGACTGCATGATACATGTAGAGAATACATGTATATATTTATCAATATGTCAAGAATACACATGAGATAGTACAGCTGTCATATATGGCTAGACATTACAAGGCATTGGGTATATAACGGTATAGAGTTGACCAGAGAAAGGGAGAAGAATGAAAGAGAGGAGAGTTGGAGACAGTCATGTATGTTAGTAAGAAATAAACATGTAGAAACGTATAGAGGCTAAGTTGTTCATTACGCCACACGGGCATGGACACTATCATAGCCCATTCAGTAGACACAGTCATAACCCATTCAATGGACACTATCATAACTCATTCTAGGAAAACTATCATAACCCATTCAATGGACATTATCATAACTCATTCTAGGAAAACTATCATAACCCATTCAATGGACACTATCATAACTCATTCTAGGAAAACTATCATAACCCATTCAATGGACATTATCATAACCCATTCAATGGACACTATCATAACCCATTCTAGGAAAACTATCATAAACCATCCAATGGACATTATAATAACCCATCCAATGGACACTATCATAGCCCATTCAGTAGACACAGTCATAACCCATTCAATGGACACTATTATAACCCATTCTAGGAAAACTATCATAACCCATTCAATGGACATTATCATAACCCATTCAATGGACTTTATCATAACCCATTCAGTAGACACAGTCATAACCCATTCAATGGATTTTATCCTAACCCATTCAGTAGACACAGTCATAACCCATTCAATGGACACTATTATAACCCATTCAATGGACACTATTATAACCCATCCAATGGGCACTATTATAACCCATTCAGTAGACACAGTCATAACCCATTCAATGGACACTATTATAACCCATTCAGTAGACACAGTCATAACCCATTCAATGGACACTATTGTAATCCATTCAATGGAAACTAACATAACCCATCCAATGGACACTATCATAACCCAACCAATGGACACTATCTTAACCCATCCAATGGACACTATTGTAACTCATTCAATGGAAACTATCATAACCCATACAATGGAAACTATCATAACCCATACAATGGAAACTATCATAACCCATTCAATGGACACCATTGTAACCCATTCAATAGACACTATTGTAACTCATTCAATGGGCACTATTGTAACTCATTCAATGGAAACTATCGTAACCCATTCAATGGACACTATTGTAACCCATTCAATGGACACTATTGTAATTCATTCAATGGACACTATCGTAACCCATTCAATGGACACTATTGTAACCCATTCAATGGACACTATTGTAACTCATTCAATGGACACTATCGTAAACGATTCTATTGACATTACCATAACATATTCAATGGACACTATCGTAATCTATTCAGTCCTGGTGATGAATGTGTCATTTCATATACAAACAGTTTTGTTCCAGATGAGATGCAGTTATTCAACATCCCTCAAAATCATAACTGTTTGGCATTTTTAATGCATTTCTGTAAATTAATGAAGTACACCTTTCAGAAGTAAAAAGAGGCATTCATGTTGTACATGAAAGATTCCCATAGCTGAAGGGATAACACTGATAGGCTTTTCCACTTTGTATATTCAGCATTCAATTGGCTTAACCCTTTCCCTGTTCTATATTTATTCCAAATTTCAATATACCTACTGAATATTCAAGGTCAAATTAGTTATAATGAAATGTGGAAGGTCGAACATTGAAGCCATTTTAGAAAGTAAAGAAATGTGTATCAAATTCCATTAACAAACAGAGCAGACCCTCCTATAGAGTCATCTGATCTTGGTCTACTCTGTATGTGAAGGCATGTATATGAAGGAAAGGGTTAAAATGTCTATGAATTAGGTGTACACTGTTTGTATATGCCAGTACATTCATGGTTAGCATTCAAAGGTTTAATAATTGTAACTATCAAAAGCAAATACATCTCTGTAGGACCGTTGCCTTGCTCAACTTTGTGGATCCGATGGTTTCAGTCTGGGTACAGGTAGGCACAATATTCTGCAGCTCATCATAGCCTCTCTGCCAAGTAACAAGGAACATCAAAATTGCAGTGAATGCATATTCATGAACTGGTATTTTCTTGCATAACTATTCATGAGGTAAAGGTTTAACTTTTCAAGCACTGACCAGAAGTTGATGAGATTTGTATACAGTAGAACCTGTCTTAAGCAGCCATTCATTTATTGACCACAGGAGTCTTAAAAACCAGGTGGTTCCTTAAAAGTTTTCTGCATCACCTTTGAGCTGCATTAAAATATCACCTGCTTTAGATCTGTGTCTGATGGATGCTTAACCCATTCCCGCATAGGCTATTTTTAGATCCAACATCTTTAATTAAATCTACCAAAAAGGAGCATTAACTAGAGAAAAGGATTTTTTCAGAATTGTGTAGTTTTGAATCCATTGTGATAAAAAGAGCATTTGCTCCATAGGAGCAAATGCTCTATTTATCACAATGGTTTCACAAAGTAACAATTACAGAGGCATCAAAAGGCGTCAATATGCGGGAATGGGTTAAGATAGGTTCTACTAAGGCAAGGCTAATCAAAATCACACCTATAGTACAAAGTATTGCTACAGTCTGCAAATGGTTGTTAGTATTTAACCCTTTATTCCATGAATACTCATGTAAATAATAATGACATCATGAATATTTATTAGCTGAATATTTATAATGGTATTTATAAAATAAATGATATTTTGACAACAGCAGAAGCTGTGGAATCAGATCTATATAAATTAATAAAACAAACTGAGAAGAGGAGACCCTGATCAGATGGCTCCTACAGGATCCATCTGATCTGGGTCTACACTACAAAGGCATTAAAAGAAGTATCACTGGAGTAATGGGTTAACACTTTGCGCCAGGAATGGTCTATCATAGTTTAATAATGAAGTCCATTCAGTATAAAAGGGTATAAGCAGAGGAACAGATTAGGAATGATTTAAATGCATTATCAATAGTGTTCAAAGATACAAATGTGTCACCTGCTGGGAGAAGTGTTAGAATAACAACAAGAGGGCCTTAAAGGCCCTGATATTGCTCAACAGACAATCAGAAGAAGATTTTCAAAGTTTTCACTATTAGATGTTTCTATAGAAAACTAGCCGGCCCTGGGGTAGGGTCAATTTTGAGCCCAGGGGCATAATTTATATAACTTCTGTAGAGGACCTGAACATGATGCTGTGTGCCACATATGAAAGCTGAATACCTTCCAGTTTCAGAGGAGAAGATTTTCAAAGTTTTCACTACATGTTTCTATAGGGGGAATAATGGTGTTGTTAACACCCTTTCCTCCATAAATAGGCCTTATGACCCCTTTGCAAATGGAGTAGACCCAGATCAGACAGCTGATCAGGGTCTGCTCTGTTTGCTTTTGACATGATATAGTTCTGATTTTAGTATTTATCAGGTCAAAGTGTTTGCTAATTCATTCATCACAATAGAAATTATGTCAATTAATATTCATGATGTCATTATCTCTTACATGAATATTCATGGACTAAAGGGTTAAGACACATCTACCCCACATACATAATTATAAGCCACAGCACTCCAAGCTACTACACAGTGAGTGCACCTGTCTGGAGTATACTGTTTGACCTAATTATCATTGACCAGCAAAGGATCTGATTGTTCAAAACAGCAGGCAGCTATACACTAGATATATTAGAAACTGGGGGCATTCTCCGACTTCTGATCCCAGATTAAAGCCAGTCTCCCTTAGCTAGCATTTAGTCCTAGTTATATACAAGTTTAGTGAACCAGGACAACCCATTAATAGGCATAACTGACCTGCTATCACCGCTAGTCAATATGCTTATGGCTGGTCACTTGTCCTGTACCCTTAGCCTGCTGTTAATCCCCATATTTACAAGACAATATTACATCAGCTTTTTGCATTTGTAATAACCTTTGCAAACAGTCTGGATCAAGTCTGGATCCAGATGAGATACAAAGTAACTTGGCACCTCATCAGGGTCCAAACTGTTTTCACTCTGACATTTGTTTTTGAAAAGACAAGGAAGAAAACAATTTTTGCCGCAGACATTATTTGCAGACATTAATTGCTGAGAGTGCACAGGGTTCGGAGTAAATTATGCTGAACAGCAAATGACCTGCATAATGTTTACAACACATCAAACACCAAAGAGTTCATAGGCAATTTCATTGAGGCCAAGTGAGCACAGTGAAAAATATTGCAGCTGCATTTTTCTGGAGTGTAAATCTGGAGTGTAGTCTCTCAGAAGATAATGGTCAGTTTGAATTGGCTGAAACAGCAGCCTGCTATAAAAAACTGACCATCCCTGGGGAGGGGCCAATGTTGACCCCAGGGGCATGATTTATATAACTTTTGTATAGGACCTGAACATGATGCTATGTGCCTAATATGAAAGTTGAGAACCTTCAAGTTTCAGAGGAGAAGATTTTCAAAGTTTTCACTATATGTTTCTACTGAAAACAATGCACCCCTGGGGCAGGGTCAATTTTGACCCCAGGGGCATAATTTATAAAACTTTTGTAGAGGACCTATAGATGATGCTATGTGCCAAATATGAAAGCTGAGAACCCAGTAGATTCAGAGGAGAAGATTTTTAAAGGTTCAAATTGTTGATGTGGGACGACGCAAGACGCACGCCGACAGACGACGGACATCAGGCGATCACAAAAGCTCAACCTGAGCACTTTGTGCTCTGGTGAGCTAAAAAAAAGAAAGTGTGACAGACAGACAGATTTGATATTGCAGCAGACAATCATTTTAGCAGATAACTATTAACCCTATACCCCATTAATATGCCTTTGCCAACAGAGTAGACCCAGATCAGATGGCTCCTACAGGAGATGATTATATAATATTGATATGATTCTACACTTTCTGTCATGGTAAAAAAATCCTGTGTCCATGTGCTATGATAAACATTTAAAAAATAATAATATCCACAGTGTCATTATTTCTTACATGAATATTTATGGAGTGAAGGGTTGATGCAGAAAGTTACTACAACCATTTTTTACATCATTGTTCATGCAGTTAGTCACATGACACTTTACCCAAGAAACAATCATGTAAGACTCAACCCAATTAAAGTATTTATTTAATTATTGTATAAAACTATAAAATAAGCAACTGTATTGTCATGACAAATAGCAGAGGACCATATCTATAACATGTAAGCAAATAGAGCACACTGATTACACAGCTCCTGATCTGGGTCTACTCAATTTGTAAATGTGTAAAAAGGAGGGATTGTCTAATTAAGCGTTAAAGCAGAGTGAAAGAGTGTTCTGCTGTGGTTACTTCAGAGAATTCATTCTGTACCTTTATTGCATCTCTGCGTTTCTGCTCAGCAGCTGTGTGTGCCTCTCTGCGCCTGTCTTTGTAACTGAGTGCTGTACGACTGCTGTCACTGTCCTCATCATCTAAATACAAACACACAAAATAAGAGTGCAACATCCATACTACATGCAAATTCAGGATCATATTTGCAAATAGTTTCCTTCCAGTTTTGACACGGACTAACCTAGCATCTCAGAAGAACCTAAACTGTTTGACACTTTGCCTCTATTCTTTAGAAATGGCAGAACAAAACAAGAGCTGTCCGCAGACAGCGCGCTCCACTTTCTTTAGTGCTGGATAGTGTAGTGGAAGTCTAAGTCAGAAAGGGGAGATAACAACAGCAAAATTAATTTTAGGGTTACCTGCCCTTGTGAAATGGGTCCCCCTTGTAATAGTTAATATGTATATAAAAGATGAACCAAATATCTTGGACAGTTTCTGAGACATGGACCTGAACATAAAACTTAACCATCAATGAAAATTCTAAGTCGAAAAAGGGGCATAACTATGGCAAAATTAATTTTAGGGTTACCTACCCTTAAGAAATGGGTTCCCCTTGTGATAGTAAACATACAAACCAAATATGAACCAAATATCTTTGATGGTTTCTGAGAAAAGGACCTTAACAAAAGGTTAACCAACGCAGACGCCGACGAGAGGGTCATGACAATAGCTCCACTTTTTGAAAAAGTGGAGCTAAAAATGACTTTTAAACTAGAAGTTGACACATTTGCAAAATTCCTACGATGTTTATAATACATTTGAACTACTGAAATATTTCCATGCTAAGTAATCATATTTAGCTAATATTGATTTCTGCAGCTAAATTGATTTCTGCTACAATTTTCAAAGATATTTTTTCTTTTATTTCAATTTGAAAATATTCTGTCAGTTTGGATGCTGATGAAATGCAGAGTTACTCGTAGTCTCGTGTGGATCTAATCTAGTTACTTTAACCTTTACTCCATAGATATGCTTTTTCATGCCTTTGCAAACAGAATAGACCAAGATAACTTGGCTCTGTAGGAGCCATCTAATCAGGGACTACTTTGCTTGCTTATGGATCTAAAGAAAACTGATAGAAATCTGATTCTCGTACATTTTCTGCCAAGGCCGTAATTCCTATGTTCACATGCCAGTATTAACAAGTATCTAGCAAATATTCATGTCATTATTTCTTACATGAATTACCCCCCAAAAAAGAAGTTTGGAAATATTAACCAAAGGGGTTGAGGACATATAAACCGGACAACAAATTAAGTTTACTAAAACTGAAGTCAGGGTCAAGGTCACAGAGACACAATAATTCAGTCCATAAGTAGTGTCTGCTTTCTCAAGATTTACCCACATAAGAAATTTGGAATTCATAACCTAAGTGGTTGAGGAGATATCGCCTGGATGGAGTGCGAACCTATAGTACCCTTCTGATGGCCACTAATAATTCCAAAATGGATCATATGTCAAGTGAACACATAATGTTTATCAACACATTTACTCTTAACCCTTCACATGCTGAATATTTGTCGACGTCTCTGACCATTAAATGTTTTAACCCTTTACACCATAAATACGACTTTCTATGCCTTTGCAAATAGAATAGACCCAGATCAGACGACTCCTATATAGGAGCCGTCTGATCAGGGTCTGCTCTGTTTGTTTATATGATATAGATATGATTCTACCCTTTCTTCCATGGCAAATGCCTCATGTTTCCATGTGCTATTATAACAAATAATCTAATAAACATTCATGAATCAGGACAATCATTTCTTACATGAATAATCATGGAGGAAAAGGTTAATTTAATTCCTTATAAAGATATATAATTAGGGAAATTAATTGCCTATGATAGACACTATCAGATCTGTAAAATACAAGAACACCTGATCAGTTTGATCTGGATCTACTCTGCAAAAGCATAAAAAGCCAAATAAATTTTATGTACTATGAAGTTAAGGGTGAATCCAATGTTATTAGACATGAACTTTTAACCCTTCTCCTGATGAATATACATGAATGTAAAGGTTTAAACTTGCAAAAGGACATAATATGACCAATTTTTTAACCTGTATTGTGAGCAGATGATGCTGATGAGCCGTGCATGGACCCTGTACTTCCAGCGCGTCCAAACACAAACTGGGCTCCAACAGCTGTGGGACTAGCATTAATTTTCTTCAACTCATTCTCAATATCTGCAAAATATGTACAGAAACATTACAATAGTGAACCACACAGTACTGGTAATTGATATGGTAACTAGCAACAGTTTATGTGTGTAATACCATGAACTTATAATACCATAATAGGCATTAAGCTAGCAACTTAACATAACTTTTTACATCATGAATATTTCTACAAACACTTGACATCATGAATACCCATTCACTGATTTTTTATAATATCTCATATCCTCAGACTAAAGTGCCCAACTGGGCAAGTACCTTTTCTGTCATGGCCAAAATTTCTGTGATCATATATTAGTACAAAACTTAAGCTTATTAATATTCATGATGTCATTATTTCTAACAAGAGTATTCATGGAGCTCAGGGTTAATGCAATTACTTATATTTTAGTATGTTCCTTTAGTGTCATATTGTATGGTAAATATAGGACTAGTAGTAAAGACTGCAGGGCAAGTAAGTTTTTTGAGCAACTTGTCCTGCTGGGCAAATGACTCTCACAATATTTTTCAATCCCTGTATTAGAATTGCCACATAGAGATAGGGTTTGGTAGACAAATACATGTATAGAAAATACAGTAAATGTTACCTACATGTCCAAACTACTCTTATCAACAGCTCTGACTCTGAGGAAATACCGATAGATTAAACCATTAAATATTCACTTGTTTTTTTTTTAAGTTTTTAAGAAATAGAAAGTACTCTTGCAGATATGATTTAACCCTTTCCTTTTCACACATCTGCAAACAGAGCAGGCCCAGATCAGATAGCTCCTATAGGAGCCACCTGATCTGGGTCTGCTCTGTTTGCTTATAGAATTTGATAGATCTGTTTTAATTAGTTTGTCCATGAATATTCAGTAGACATTGAAATTTAGAATAAATATAGAACAGGGAAAGGATCAATAAAACAATACAAAATACTAGAAAGATACATACAGCTAGCTTGATCAAATCCTCCATCACCAAATGAGTTATCGGCCATTCCTGCAAAATTTCAATTATAATAAATGTTTTTGGCCAACTCATACAAAGATGGCATCTGGGAAATATGTTGATAAGCACCAATCAAAACTATTGTCATCATTGTTCGCAATATTGGATTAACTGAACATTTTGAACAGCATAGGTCTGCAACATGAACATCTGCACCATGATACTTCACAACCGTCATAACAGCTGTTATTGACCAATACAGGTGTCGTAAATTAATCACTCAGTATCTGTTGTCTAAAGCATTTGGGTCCTGCATTCAATTTTATTTCATCTACATGTACTTAAAATTTTGTACATTTGTTCCATGGTTGTCATTAGGATATCCTTGACGCTGTTCGCTATTTTAAAAATTTGGATGTGTTGTAGGGGTTCTTTTTAAAAGGCGAAATGTTGGCAAGTTTAAACGTCAGGATGACACCACTGACCTCTCGGGTCAGAAATAAAAGAATTTAAAAGAATAACTGAAGACCGAAGTGTGATTAAACTGTATTTTGAATCAAACTCTAATCTAAGTAAACAATCTCATCTAAGAAACATGAAAAACAATAATATTTACACAATATTTACACCAGAGCCAAAAAGTAAACAAGCTTAGCTCTAATTTAAATGAGCAAAAAGTGCAGCAGCCAATTGCTAATTAAAAGATAGAATAAAATAGCCAAAAATGGAACTAAGGAATAATTCAGATTCGATTGAGCTATTCTCTCCCCTAACAATTTAGAATAAAAAATATTAAATGCCAAAGAACAGAAATGCTGAAGGTTTCACCAAATAGCAGTAAAGTAAAATTATGCTAAATAGTAAATACCAATGAAAGTTACCTTCTAAAAAGTAAGAAGAGTAGCTTTCGGGTCCCTGGTTCTGGAGAGAATCAATTGAAACACTAAACAGACTCACTTATATAGAGAAATGTCACATGACCTAAACTAAGCTATCTGATTGGCTGACTCCAAGATCTCACCAAATCTCACACTAAATTGTTTTTCTTAAGACTAATGCAATAAATCTAATTTACACAAAAATAGACTTATTTTACATCAATATAATCAAATATGAGTGCCAAATTGCAATCAAAAATCATCTAAGAAAAACCTCTTTAGTCTAGGCCTGCAGCCCCTAGGCTTCAGACCCATTCACTCTAGAAAATCATCAATTACAGAATATAGAAAATCTCAATAATTCTAGAAAAATAGCAATCTTAAATCTAGCATATTCATAAACCCTAAGAACATATTTCTAGAATTTATAACAACTTATTGACTGTAAAAATAGCAAAAACAAGTGACTCTCAGGCTCTGCAGCCCCTAATGGCGGCCATTACCCTAAGGGCACCTGTTGCTAAATATTCCAATAATTGCAAACTATGGCTCTCTACAACATGTCACTGTTAAATTAATATGCCTAAATCATCTAAACAACAATAATCAACATATTAGCCATACAAAATAGTCCAAACTAATCTCAAACATGTTTAAAATGACATTAGTTTGGGACTAACTGAGAAGTAGGTCAACTGCCCAGAATGTAAACAAAGAAAATTATGGCTAATTGCTCTAATTATAGATAATGACACTTCACATAAATGTATACAGAATATTTTCTTACTAAAACAAATCAAAATAAGTTACAGATCTTAGAGAATTTCTATTAAAAGATGTATTTCCACTCTATATCATATCTGTCTATATAAGCTATATAGAAGCAAATGACATCAGAGCAAAAATCATATTAAAACACGTTAATTTCACCAAATATACAAAGTGTCAAGCACGTAAATGTGTATCTTAACTATCAACACTAAGATCGGTATCCAAACTATCTAGACAGATTCACAGATCTATTCAAGAATGGCAACTCAACTCCAGTTTTACAACAGATCCATTGGAAAAGTGCAAATGTGAGAGGGTGATAAAAACAATTATATTTGAACCTGAAGAGGTAGGTCTAGAGAGCTATTGCATGCATTTAACGATACATATATAGGGCGAATCTCTGTTTGTAAACAAACCCGTCGATTTCGCGCATGCGCAGTTAACTGGTGGGCAAAAACACCAATAACGACCTATGTTTCTCTATGTAAAGTCTAGGCAACAGTTAGCCTACACATCATTTAACGACTG
The DNA here is from genome assembly GCA_963576725.1 of Azorinus chamasolen. Classification (NCBI taxonomy): domain Eukaryota; kingdom Metazoa; phylum Mollusca; class Bivalvia; order Cardiida; family Solecurtidae; genus Azorinus; species Azorinus chamasolen. The sequence goes on along the minus strand of OY755248.1, from coordinate 13,682,704 downwards.
TGTTGGTTTTGAATTGTTGATTTCTGTACATTTACTGTATCCTCTGACTAAAATGACAATTATGTTTTAGTTTCTAAGGATAGATACAACAAGAAACTTGAATAAATCGGCCCTGTAAACTACCAGCTGAACTTTGAAAAAACACACAAAAAACCCCCGATCCCTTGATCTGGCCTTTCTTTGAAATGGGAGACATTCTTATATATTTGTTGAACATGCCTGATATGTCGAATTATTTAGATCAACAGTATTTAAATTTTTAATTCTCGTTTTATTTCCATAATATCAAGATATTAAGTTATACAGTCTCATGTCGTTCATTCGTGTGTTGTAATATGTCTTTCTGGCTACTGTACAGTACCGTAGCAGATCTAGTAAAAGTATTTTAGAATAGATCTAGATCATATCAATCTATATTATCTTTAGAACTATATTTCACAATAAACTACCCTTTTCAATATACATGTATCTAAAGCGTTGGGATTTAATTATGCTTAGCCATAGATCTTTGTCAAAACATAGTTATCTTCTATTGTTTGGGAAGCTGTTTAACAAATCATAACTTTAGACAATTGGCACATAGTTTGGTAGTTGTCACAATAGAAGCATTCCTGTTACGTAATAGTTCATAACTTTGTTGATAAGATAGTGTGTGATAGATGACAGTTCCGTGATCGCTGACCCTTGTCCCCTGCTGAGAAATTAGGGGATTTACTGACCATCTGGCACCTTTGATGGTTACTGTTTTCCTAGGTCTAGTAAGTAAATTAGCAATATTTCGGCTGAGTAAGTAGTGTAATAAAATAGTCTCCAAATGTCTAACACAATTCATTTTTAGTATTCAAAACAAATAGTGTGTATTGATAGAATCTTTGAATGCGGTGAATAAAAGTACTGACATTTGCAAAATGTAGACCCAGACAATATATTTAGCTAAACAAGCAACCCTCTGACCAGGGTCTTCACTGTTTATTATTCAAAATCATATAGCAAATTTAAGTCTTATGACATAATGAATGGAATCTACAGTTAAACAATGATGGGTCATTCCACCTTAAAATTTAATAATTCAAAGATGTAACCCTTTCTCTAATATAAACGTGTGTTCGTGTATTTGCAAACAGCGTAGACCCAGATCATACTGGGGCTGCTCTGTTTATTTATGAAATTGTAATAGGTCCGACTCTACAGTTTCTACCAACAGAACAATACTGTCTACAAATGTCATTAGAAACATAAGCTTATAAATAGTCATGATATCATTATTTCTTACATGAATACTGAGCAGGGAAAGGGTTTGTGTATTTTACCAATATTTAACTTTTTTCTGATTATAATTTTGTATTGTGCATTACACATGCTTTGAAAAGCTTATATCTTTCAATTCCACAGGTTGTCATGTTAAACTGTTGTTATTTTTGTGACATAGCCGGCAAATAGTTTATTGTAGATCTGTCGTGTTATTTGTTGTACAACCGACTCCAAATAAAGATGTTTGTTTCGTGTAAATTCATCTTCCAGAATCAATTTTCGGTTCATGTTTATGTTTTTACATGTACTATCGATGTAATTATCATCAACGATTGCACCATAATCGTTTTTTATTAACTTTAACAGAAGTTTTCAAAGTGCTGTCAATGTTTCTGTTATTGTTTACATATCAGCTGTCAGTCTTTTTGCCCACCAAGCTTTTCTAGGTTTAGATAACAGGTGCGCGTGACGTCACGGCGATTCGCCCTATACTTTAGTTAACCAAATAATAAGTGTTCTGCATGCAACTACATCCCATTAAATCATTTAGATGCCAAATGTCCCGCCCAAATTCATGGGCGGAAACTGCTATGTGTTTTTGCAAAGAAAGTGAAAGACCTCGCGTATGCCGGAAAATGAAAACACAATAAATGAGCATATGCGGGGTCTTTTTTGATGGTTTATGGAGAAATCGCCTAGTGACGAAATCACCTACAATTAGATATATAGTAAACCAATTGGAGGTTTCGCCTAGAAAGCAATTATTATATAGTGACGTATTTTCCACCTATGGTACAGGTACAGATAACATGACAGAACTATAAAGAATGTTTGTAACAAGATTAAATTGTTCTGTGGTATTGTTTTCCAGATCAAGATTACCAAGATTATTCGATCAGTGTAGCCCCTGATCACTACATAGAATTTGACATAAGATAATTATATATATATAATTATACTACCAATAGTCCTGCAGAATGTAAGAATGTCATACACACTGTTCACAACAAGTTATATTCGAATATCTATTGGATCCAGATCATCTACAAACAAGAAGGCCAGAATGGCCCTGATATCGCTCACCAGACAATCAGAGGAGAAGATTTTCAAAGTTTTCACTATATGTTTCTATTGAAAACTTAACACCCCAAGGGCGGTGCCAATTTTGACCCCAGGGACACAATTTATATAACTTTTGTAGAGGACCTGAACATGATGCTGAAAGAATGTAGTGAAAGAATGGATAGAGCATAGACCACTGGAACTTGTATTAATTCTTTGGATGCTAGAGGCGGATTCTCCCACCACTAATGACCTATGCAAACAGTTTGGATCCAGATCAGGCCCCACATAATGTGGGGCCTGATCTGATATCCAAATAGTTTGTAAATGAGACTGAACTTCTGAGAAACTTAGAAAGAATGTGTGTAGTGGGATTCTCCCACCACTAATGACCTATGCAAACAGTTTGGATCCAGATCAGGGCCAATCTAATGTGGGGCCTGATCTGATATCCAAACTGTTTGTCAATGAGACTGAACTTCTGAAAAACTTAGAAAGAAAGTGTGTAGTTAGGATAACTTATGAATTTGCTGCAGACAACAATTTAGCAGATGACAAAATTATCCAGCATGCAAAGAGTTAAGCTGAAATTCGCAACAGATATGCTCTATATTGATATCTGGTAGCTTAATGCAGGGCATAGGTATGAAAAAAAGCTTTAAGAGTGCTCTGTATAATGAGAACTATCCACAGTTTTCTCAATCTTAAATGAGTGTGTGTTATTTGTCTAAACACAATTTCTACTCTACTGATCAGGCTAAGGGTGATTATATAAGAACTCACACTGACTGGTCTGAGCTCTGCAGGCTGATATATTAAGGAGAAACCTTTAGACTGTCGTCTCTGCCGTGAAGAAGACTGTACACACAGGGCAGGGCCAATTTTAACCCAAGAACTATGATACTTTAAAACCCCATAAAGTTATGCTAAGTAAATCTATACACCAAATATCTAAGCTCTGGGACATGTAGTTTCTGACAAGAATATTTTTAAAGTTTTTCCTATGCATAACTAATGATCCCATGGGCTGTTTATGCAGTCAGCTACCAAAAACTGGCAATCCCTGGGGTTGGACCAATTTTGACCCTAGGGGCATAATTTTATAACTTTTGTAGAAGCCCTGAAGTTGAAGCTATGTGCCAAATATGAAAGCTGAGGACATTCTAGTTTTAGAGGAGATGATGTTCAAAGTTTTCACTATATGTTTCTATTGAAAACTGAAAACCCCTGGGGCAGGGCCAATTTTGACCCCAGGGGTATAATTTATATAACTTTTGTAGAGGACCTACAGATGATGCTATGTGCCAAAGATAAAAGCTGAGAACCCTGTAGATTCAGAGGAGAAGATTTTTAAAGGTTCAAATTGTTGACGACTGACGACGGACGACGCACGCCGACGGACATCAGGCAATCACAAAAGCTCACCCTGAGCACTTTGTGCTCTGGTGAGCTAAAAAGTAATACTCATATTATAACTGTTTCGTACATATGACATTTTTACTTTCTGCAAATATTCGGTATATAATTATCAACCCCCAGTAATAGTGGGCTGTCAAATTCGGTGACCAGACGTTTCGCCCACTAACCAGTTTGCGCCCTTGTTTCGCTCCCAGGACGTTTTGTACCTAGACGTTTCGCTCCCCTGGTCGTTTCGCCCACTATATACAATATATTATGGTTTACCGGGACTCAGGACCCGCAATAACTTCTTTTTGAATATATACATATAAATAGAATGTTGTTGAATTAAACAGGGTAGATCCTGATCAGTCAGTTCCTGCATGAACTGTCTCATCTGGGTCTACTATGTTAGTGTAATAAATAATCACGTCACCCTTAAAAGGAGTTGATTTTCAGAATGTTTCAAGTATATTTTACAAACTCAGAAGCAAACAGAGCAGACCCTGATAAGTCAGTTCCTACATAAGCCATCTCATCTGGGTCTACTATGTTAGTGTAATAAATAATGATGTTACCATTAATAAGAGTCAGATTCAGATGTTTTCAAGTATATTTCACAAACTCAGAAACAAACAGAGCGGACTCTGAACAGTCGGCTCCAACATGAGCCGTCTGGTCTGGTTCTACTATGTTATAGAAATAAATGACGTCACCATTAATTAGATTTCATTCATCACGTAAACTGTTAGTAATTTACAAACTCAGAAACAAATAGAGCAGACCCTGATCAGTCGGCTCCTACAGGAGCCGTATGATCTGGATCTAATATGTTATACCTAAGAATTAACAATGTCACCATTAATTAGATTTCATTCATTACGTAAAGTGTTGCCATTGCAGAAAATGTAAAGTCGAAAGCATACAGACCAGAACCTGATCGGTAGGATAGGAATTTCGCACCCGTTATAGTCCATAACAAATTAAGTAGGTGTTTAATCCAATCAGCGATTATAGCATGATTGGATTTTCACACCTTTTTATCAACAGTCCATCTATCTGCCCGCCTGAAACGTGTGTTGCTGCTGTAGAATTGATAGGGACCTGATCATTTTGCTCTGCTTTGTTTTTACAACCTAAATAAATTATATATATAAACTTTTAAGTTGTTGATAATTATACACTAAAATGTCGTTTGTTCGAAGCAGTTCATGTCTGAGGATATGTGCCAAGTAAATATTGAAATAGCAATAATATATATGGCCGTGTAATCAGGGTCAATTCTGTTTGTTTACATGACCCTATTTCCTACCAATACCAAAACATCATGCGTACATATGCAGTTAAAGAAAATATGTCTGATCTGAGTCTATTCTGTATTCAAACATGTGAAAAAATGTTTATATGAAATATAGGGTTAACAATACACACTTACGTAGATATTTTTTTATTGATAAAACATAGGATCTCTAATCATGTCTGTCCAATAATAATAATTATTATAAATAATAATAATATATCGCATATCCTTTTTATCGATATACAGTATATCATACTAATCTCGTCCTTTAAGAATATTCACCTGTGCACTAGAATTCTATATAAATTTTGTCTGTGGAATTAGCCATTTCCAACAAAGTGCTGTACCGGGGATCGCTTATTTGCATACATATGTTTTGTGCCAGCCCCTCCATTTCATATACAATATTATATTGCACGGGTCTTATTCTAGTATATGCATATTCAATGCATTATCCATTATCCACCCGGGAAAGGGTTAAGTTATATTACTCGTCACTCCGTTTTAGCGGGAAATGACAAACGCATTCCTTCCTTTAATTCAATCAATAATAAATCGACACACGTGTGATAATCAGGTTTTAAGCCGATCTGACGTGTGTCTTTAAATCCATATGACGCCCATGACTGCTTTTACCTTTATGAATTATGGTTACACGAATAGTCAGTGTCTGTTCTGTTTGCATATGAAATTCCATAGTTCCCTACAACTATAATGAGAGAGAAGGAGAGGGTCAGGCAGACAATTATCAATTAAAATCTTTCAATCCAAATTTCCTTTGAACATAATCCAAATACAGAGCCTTCAGTTAATTAGGAACACCTGTTTACCTGTTTGTTTTCGTTGTGCGAAAATGTCACCAGCTTACAAATCCCATCCCGGAAAAGCTACTCTGTAATGCCGACGCTGTTCATAATTGAAGATAATTTATATATTACTAATATGATTCTAGAATTCGGAAACTATGGGGCTTTTCTGAATTTAAAAGTTTCGGAAATCTGATTTCATATACATGTATCCAGTTTTGTAGCGGGGGCGAAACGACCAGGGTATGGGGGGCGAAACGACCAGGATCCCAGTTGGGAGCGAAACAACCAGGTGCGAAAAGACCAGGTGCGAAACATCCAGGAGGGCGAAAACACTGGTAACCGTCAAATTCCAGGTGGTGATCAGCGGCTGCACTGTCCAATCTTGGTCATCTTGATTTGGAAAACAATACCACAGAACAATTTATTTTTGTTACAAACATTCTTTATAGTTCTGTCATGTTATCTGTACCTGTACCATAGGTGCTAAATACAATCACTATATAATTGCTTTCTAGGCGAAATCTCCAATTGGTTTACTATATATCTAATTGTAGGCGATTTCGTCATTAGGCGATTTCTCAAGCACACTTTTTTGAAGGACTAACTGCATTGTGACGGTCCCCTGTGCTCTAAACCAGCACCCCTCTACTTCAATCAACTTCAATGACGTTTCTCCGCATCATCCTTCCTGGACACTACGTGGAGGTGCAAGGGGTGACTGTACAATCGGTGGGTGGGTAGTGACTGTACATGTTTGTGGTCGTGTGTGACAGGCACCCCAAAAAAGTGATAGTTGAAATTTTTACGTGAATGCAACATATATTTACACTGTACACAGCGTCTCGGTATTACTCTCTCATTATAGCAGCAGGGAGTACTGCTGCCCTGAACCCGTTCAAAGTATTCTGTTGATGTACATGCTTGATCCTGAAAAAGACCAAAATTCAAAGTAGTTCTGGAAATATATAAAAAGCAGGAAACAGCCTCAGCGGGGATCAGCACCTTGAAACACGAAGGCACCATAGCCGACACAGCTCAGGGAAAAGCTGACATGTTAAATAGGCAATTTACCTCCATCTTTAGTTCTTTACTGAGGAGAACCTCCACACCATACCAGACAAAGGACAATCTATATTTAAACCCATGAAGTCAATCACAATAACTCTCCAAGGTGTAGTGAACAGCATCAAGCGCTTAAATGAGAAGAAAGCATCTGGGCCCGACAAAATACCCATCATTATTCTCAAGAGGAACTGCGAAATCGTTGCTGCTATCCTGAAGGCCATCTTTCAAAGTTCACTTGATACTAGAGCTGTTCCATCAGACTGGAAAATTGCCAACGTTGTTCCCATTTTCAAGAAAGGAGACCGATCTAAACCTGAAAATTACCGACCAGTATCTTTGACTTCTGTTGTATCCAAAATGCTTGAACATACATGTATAGTCTTATCCAACATCATGCAACATCTTGATGCCCAAAACAGGAGGAGGAGTGCGCATGCGCGAGCGGAAGGCGGACTTTTCAAAGAAGACAGAAAAATAGAAGAAATTTCTACATTTCTGCACAACAAACAAAAAAACCCAGGACTTTCTTTTGTTTTATATCATTGTTTATACATGTTTTGTTGACTACTTTAGTTTTCAGATCAACAGTATACCGAGAATTAGTAACCGGACTCCGACACTTGTCATTCTTGTATCGGGTCGCCATCTTGGCAGCTGTCAAAGCAAACCTCTCGCGACAAGTAGATCGAAGTAGAGACGCTAGTGTAACATCTTCTAAATGAGTGAATACAAACTGAATAAATTTATTAATAGGCCAAGGGAACCTCCACTTGGCAGACGGGTATATAGACCAGTAGTTCTCTCCGACAGCAAAGGGAAGTGGCTCCAGCGGCACGTAACCCACCAGACTGAGAGACACATTGTATGGTGGAGTAAGGGGGGTGCAACTACAGAATCTAGTGCTGCATGGTTGAAAAGAAATATAGAAAGAAATATCAGGATACATGGGAAAATTTGGATTTACGTTTGGCTTGGGACTTGTGACCTCACCAGTAAGAACAAACAGTACATTTCTATTAAGACAGAAGAAGGAGAAATAGACAGTATTTATAGCAGATATCAAGAGATTAGGGAGATAACCTGCAGGTATAAAGACTCTGTTAGGCTAACCTTTTTAGAAACGCCCGTTTACTCCATCAAGAAGTGGAACGAGGCTAAGGGCCATAAAAATCCGGACGTCTTCGGGGAACAGGATAACGCCTTGGAACAACAAGTGTATGATCTGAACGGGAGGGTTAGGGAGCTAAACAGGACACTAGGCACGAATTCGCCCCAATTTTCACAAGACCTGAAAGTAAATAGCAGATACCGAAGCAGCAGAGGGAAAAAACTAAAGACGAAACACTACTACAACTACAACCTATACTGCGACGGTGTACATCCAGACAGCACCCTCGCCAGAGCCTGGTTAAGAAAAATCGCAGAGCAGGCCAAAAGGGACTGTTGGGGACAGCAGTAGATTAGAGGTAAGAGTAAACATATTCTGGTAAGCACGGGTTTTCTTGAGCTTCACCGAAACTGACTTGGTAAGCGTGGGTTTTTCTACACTACACCGGTCAAATGTTTACCCTAACTCTTATTCTGCTGGTCCATGTAACCACAAATCTGACCAGGAAATGGGAACAACATCAGTACCCACAAAATTCAAACCAAACCGCAAAGTCAATAGGCCAGTCAGTACACAGTCTACTGAACATCAAAATGAGCTATGCTGGGCGTAGGCCTATCAACTTACCAGTCAAAGTAAACCGTACTGCGAATCTACTGATCCTTACGGCATTGTTGGCAGGGGACATCGAACTAAATCCTGGCCCCCGAAAGGCAAACATTTATCCATGCGGGATGTGTGACCACCCAGTAACATGGGAATGCTATGGTGTCTGCTGTGATGGATGCAGCATCTGGCACCACAAATCCTGCATGGATCTGTGTACACAAGACTATGAACTTTTAGACAGATCTAATGTACAATGGCTCTGCTGCAAATGTGATAGCATAAATGTCAGTTCATTCACATTTAGATCCTATGAAATCGAATCTTCAAATTACTATGAACCTATTTCAGGACTAGATATCACTATTGACTCACTTCCCTCAGTTTTCAGTCCCATACGCACAAGCAGCCCCGGAAATACCGCAGGGGAAATCAGTTATTCAAACCGTAGCAAAATAACAAGGGAATCAAATGTCAGTAAAACCAGCAACCCTTATGACATACCGCCAAAGAAGAATCTCAGAGTCATGACCGTAAATTGTAGAAGTATCATAGACAAAAAGAGTGAATTCGAAATGGCACTGCAATACCTGAAACCTGACATAGTATGTGGGACAGAATCATGGTTAAAGGGAATGAAACCAGGTAGAAACCCCGAGGGAAACGCAGTCAAATCAAGTGAAATCTTCCCCTCTAATTATATCGCTTACAGGAATGACAGGAGCTCCCTCGGAGGAGGGGTTTTTGTACTAGTAGAGAAATCTCTAATCTCAGTGGAGCAACCGTCTTTTGTCACAGAAGGAGAAATTGAATGGGTCAAAGTCAAGACGAAAAGCAGTAGAGATTTGCTGATAGGCTCCTTCTACATGCCACATAGACACCAGAAACATTTGACAGAACTTGAGAAATCACTGCAACAGATACAAAGTAGTAACAAAGATATTATTCTAGCAGGAGACTTTAACTGCCCGGACATAAATTGGAACACCGGGATAGCTAAAGGTCCTGATAGAGATATACAGCAAGGCCTTTTCGATGTCACTAGTGCAGGCTCGTTGACACAGATCCATGAATCACCTACTAGAGAGAGCAACCTTTTAGATTTGGTGTTTGTCACTAACCCGACACTCGTTAAGTCATCCACGAATGTCCCAGGCATATCCGACCATGACATCATAATAACAGACATAGAGACGAAGGTCCAACACCAAAAGTGTGCACCCAGAAAGTGTTACATTTACAGCAAAGCCGATTGGGACTCGATTAAAGTGGACCTAGCGGATACAGAAACTGTCATTGGAAACCAGTGCAGAATTGGAGGAAATGTTCAGAGTATGTGGGAAACCTTTAAGAAACACCTATTTGAAACAATGGACAAAAACATACTGAGTAAAGAAATAAAATCTAGGAATAGTACACCTTGGATAAGAAGAAAGGAACGGAAAATGATTAGAAAGAAGCAAAGACTGTATAACCAGGCCCGCAAAACAAACAAATGGTCAAACTACAGGGCATTTCAAAAAGAATGTAAAAGGCATATGCGTAAAGCAGAGCAAGACTACATAAACTCAGACATCATAGAAGGTTTGGAAAATAATAACACAAAACCGTTCTGGAAATATGTGAAATCTAAACGGCAAGATGCAGGAGGCATTGCTCCTCTAAAAGAAGGGACATCACTGGTGTCAGACAGTAAAGGGAAGGCAGAAATCCTCTTGAAACAGTTTAAATCAGTTTTCACGAAATCTGCAAGCCAAGACCTACCCCACATGGAAGCGAAGACAGAAAACACAGTCAAACCGATAGAAATTGACAGAAACGGCTTGCAGAAATTGCTGGAAAGGGTAAACCCCTCTAAAGCTTCAGGCCCTGACAACATCCCAAACCGCATCCTAAAAGAATGTGCGGCACATTTGGCCCCAATCCTGAAACTCATAATGCAGGCCTCACTAGACACTGGTGAACTCCCAACTGACTGGAGAGCAGCAAATGTCTCCAGTATTTTCAAGAAAGGAGATAAGCATCTTGCTGAAAACTACAGGCCGGTTTCTTTGACTTCAGTTGTCTGCAAAATTTTAGAACACATAATATGCAGACACCTAATGACACACTTAGAAAATAACGAAATCCTCACAAATCTGAACCATGGATTCCGAACAGGCTACTCCTGTGAGACACAGCTCTTAACTACGCTGAACGACTTCCTCCAGGAGCATGACAGGGGGCACCAAACGGATGTAGCTATTCTAGATTTTTCTAAAGCATTCGACACAGTACTGCATGACAAACTGTTACACAAGTTATACCACTATGGAATTCAAGGGAGCATCCACACCTGGCTGACCAACTTCCTAACAACCCGCAAAATGCGAACCATAGTAGAAGGTGGACAGTCAGATGAGACATCTGTGGACTCCGGAGTCCCACAAGGAACTGTCCTTGGACCGATCCTGTTTCTCTGTCACATAAATGACCTCCCAGATTGTGTAAAATCGTCAGTACGTCTGTTTGCAGATGACTGCCTACTTTACCGAACCATCAAGAACAGTACGGATCAGGAGAAACTTCAATCAGACCTACTCAACCTAGAAACATGGGCGAACAAATGGGGTATGAGATTCAATGCGAAAAAGTGTTATATGCTCTCCATAAACCAGAAGATATCCAAATTCTACCAGCTCGGCAACCATATCCTACAAGAGGTTCAAGACAATCCGTATCTAGGCATACAGATATCAAAAGACCTCAAGTGGAATGTGCACATAAACAATTTATGTAAAAAGGCCAACGCCACACTTGGATTTCTAAGACGGAACTTAAGGAATGTTCCCGAAAAATGCAGGAAAACGGCATACATATCAGTAGTAAGATCTATAATGGAGTATGGAGCAACCATCTGGAATCCTTACCTCAAAGGGGACATAGACAGGTTGGAGAAAATTCAAAACCGTGCGGTCAGGTTCATTAAAAGGAACTATAAGGACAGAGAGACGGGAGCGGTAACAAGAATGAGAGAACAACTAGATTTAGAGACCCTCGAAGACAGGAGACTGAGCCTTCGCCTGATACTAATGTATAAGGTAATAGAGGGATTAGTACCAGCTCTACCGAAATCCACTTTCACGAAACCGTCAAAACCAAGGAGAAACGTCAAGGCAACAAGGTTTAAAGACTACAGTGCAAGCAATATAATAGAAAATCAAGTACGTAACAACACAAAAGGGCTGGCAGTCCCAAATAGCAAGACCCCTCAATACAGGAATTCATTCTTTGTAGACACTGCGATACAGTGGAATAGACTACCGAACAGCATCGTGCATGCTGATTCCGTAGAGGCTTTCAAGACAGCCCTACGAGATCATCGCCAGAAATAAAGGCGACTCTTCTCACCCGTCGTGTAAAAGCCTTATAGGATTCTAAGACGTATATATACAGATACAGATACATTCTTCACGACAACCAACAAGGATTCCGTCAGAAACGCTCTTGTGAGACTCAACTTCTTCTAACCACAGACAACCTCTCAAAACACATGAATGCAGGCCAGCAAGTCGACATGGCTATCTTGGACTCATGGTCCAGTCACTCCCAGTTCGCCAAGCGTAGAGCAGTGGAAGAATGTACAGTGTAAATACATGTTTGGCAATTTGCTATTTTATCAGTCTTGTTGGATCCACTGCCCGCACTTTACCCGACATGCAGTTTTAAACCCTCTTCAGTAGATGCCGTGATCTGGCGTTGAGGAGTATACAATTGAAGTTGAAGTGAAGTTGAAGCGTGATTTCAGGTAAATTGTTCCATGGTATAATGACTCGTGGAAAGAATGAGTGTTGATGTGCATTGATTTTGCAGTGACAGTGGTCGCAAAAATGGGTTTGTTTATCTCTAACAACAAGTGTATTCGAAATATGTCCCTTATCTATTGCTCTGGACACATATAAATTCCCACAAATGGCTCAATTCCAAATTTAGAAATCGCAGTGAATACCCCACCCACTTTCGAAAAAACAAAATGTGAATGTTCAACAAAGTTTGATTCTCAGCACCTTCGTAAACATGCCATCTCAAGAAACTTTGAAAAAAGTTCGTTAGCAACAGTGCTGAAATGATAATATCCGAAAATAATCTAACATACCAAAAGGAAAGCCGAAATGAATGTATCCGTATTTGTTGCTGCAATCGTCAGAGTTCGGAATATAGGTCTTATTTCAATAGAAATAGTCGAGGTGTTCCGAGTGTTGTTGCTGTTGATAATTTGGCGCTCTCTACATTGGAGACTGGCTTCACTCCCCGTTTAATTCGACCCACATGTCTTTCGTAACAATATATATTCGCATTTTGTTTCAGCCATATATTTTGACAGACAATGTCAATTTTACAACACAATGTTTTTTTTAAAAAATGCGTTACAGTCGTTAAATTAACATAAAGGATTTTACTTTCACCTTGCTTTAAGCAGCCACCTGCCTTTGACACAAACTACTTGATGTAATTTAGTACGTGGTCGTTATAGAGAGGTTTAACTGTATATCATATATAGGAGCGTTCTGTTTTACTTTCACCTTGCTTTAAGCTGCCACCTGCACTAAATACAATTAACTAATTAACACAATTTATTGGCCGTTATAGAGAGGTTTTACTGTATCACTCTCAGAATGAACTTCGAGATGAATATACCAGGATATATCACCCTCTTCCAGGTGAATATATATCCGTTTCTAAACCACACATCACTGCTATGACTATACCGACTCCAAACAGTCTGTTTACTGCGTTCTCTCTCATGTCTTACATCACTCAAATATTCTTTCATTCTCTCCCGAATGTCTCTCTCAGTCTCACCAACATACACCAGTCTATTATTGCATTTTATCCAGTCACCAGGCTTCTCTAGTGACATAATAAAGGGGGTGCAAATAAACTTAGGTTTATTAGGTTACTTCCGGTAGTAGGTTTATTAGGTTAGTAGATAGGCGGAATGATTCTATAACCATGGAACTATTTTAATTTTCTGTAAATATGCATGAACATATTGACGGAATAGATCTAACAGAAAAATCACCAATATAAATTATTATTCAAATAAGAAAAGAGAAGAAAAAATAAAGAAAATGGCTATAGCTGGATTCGAACCCGCGTCTGATTCTACAAAAGCCAACTCTGATCTCTCTTGAGACGTCGTGCTTACCGATTACGCCACTGAGGCCACATACAAAGCGACGTTGATTCATCAGTTTTATTAATTTAATTCATTGCTGGCAAAACACGTTTTTGATAAAAATCAAGTCAGGGGGCAAATATTTACAGATAAATAGTAAATGTTTTCTTTTCACTCTCATAATAATTTGATTGATAAGCTCTTACAGGGGCGGTGATTGTCATAGACCTAAATATAGCCTGATCAGTTCCATTGATTTATGAGTGACGTCTAAAAATAGAAACCGAGTCGACGGAACTCGAATTTTACCAGACAGCCTCCGGGAGAATATTATCATGTCTGTTTGAATTAACATATCGACTCTCGATTCAAATGATCTTATTTTTCAAATTCAACCACGTTTTCCCCTCTTGTAATGTAAGTATCGAAACTATTTTCCTCTGCGGTAGCTCATTATTTACGTCTCTAGAATGGAAATGAAAAGGGAGATCCGTTGATCGAAAAACCGCATTTTCAATGCAAATTATTTCAATATTCGTATGTTTTATGAGTCTATGAAAAATGATATAACTAAATTGAGAAAGCCTCGGCAAGCCTCGCCTCAACGTTTTCTCCCCTCGTCGGATAAAGCGTCCCATCTACGGCACTAACCTATTATTCTCTATTTATTGCATATACTACTGTAGAATGGTAACAGATATTATGAAACACCCTGTACATTCGTTGCGCTCATGACGTCATCTGATGACGTCATTGCATTTGAAATAACAACTCAATGCTACATGATGTTGGATCAACAGTATTCTCTCCGATTTTATGGCGGAATGCATGTACCAAAAATGTGATGCGTATTTTGACATGATTATCTTTGATAAAGGCTCGTAGTGGTCGAACTATTAGATAAGAGATATTTCGGTATTTCTATATTATCTTAATTCCCTTCTTGGAATATTATCTTCATTGATTATTTCTTTTAATTTTAAAATTAACTAATATTGTACTTCTAAAGTTTTTCGGTATAATAAAATAATTAACACATAGCTTTTGGGGTGATAGAGGATAGTGTTAGCCCTTGAACTGGCATATTTACCCCTTGACTGTGCCTCTGGATAAATATACCAAATTCCCGGGCTGACAATATCCTCTATCACCCCGACAGTCATGTGTTATTGTATATAATATTCAATGTTGAAATGGTTACGTTGTTAGCTACCTAAAAAACCACAATTCTTCTTATTTATCTGTTCGAATTAATGATGTTTTTGTTGTATTTTAGCTAATTCACATCAAAACGCCCCTAACTGTCTTATTTAGTTCATATCTGAACTCGTGCATGCAATTCAGTACATGTATTTCTTATTTTAATTATATAGTATGAATTATATGCACATGCACGGCACTTCAAGGAATAGTTTTTTCTACACATAAATATGTACATAATATCAATTTGTTGTGTAAATAAACGTGAAGCAATGTTTGAAAATGGTTTGACTTTGATTTGCTTTGTTCTACGTATCCAGTCAAAAGGGCAGCAGGCATTCTTCCGCCATTCGGCTTCTAACTGGTTAACCCCTTACTTCATGAATATTCATGTACATATCGAAGGTATGAATTGCAATTACATGTACATATGTAGCGTTTAAATGTTTGTAATAGCATCATGAATAAGGGGATTTTTAACCACGGTAGAAATTGCAGTTTCATCAAGCAAACAGAGCAGACCCTGATCAGACGGGAAACGAGTCATTAGCAACGTCGTATGCGGGAAACAAGTTAATAGCAACGTTGTTTGCGGGAAACAAATCACTAATACCCTTTGCAAACAGTATAGACCCATTAAGTAATTATATAGAGCAGGGGTGTTCGCGAAAACAAATCCATTTTTTTTGGTTGGGTCAGAAAACTATTTTTTGGTATGTGTGAGATACTTATGACATGTGATTAAAAAATAATGTATTTGTGATGGAGCTGCTGTTGTTGTTGAGACATAGCATGCGAAGGGCACCTGTGGATCAGACAGCTCCAACCAGGACCTGCTCTGTTTGCATATGGAATTTGGAATAAACGTAGAACAGGGAAAAGGCTGAGTCGGTGGCAGCTAAATGCAGTAAAGTCAAGTCAAGTATGGCCACTTTTGTTATTTAATAAGATGTGGCTTTATCGACCCTTTCCATAATATAAACGCCTTTTCACACGTACGCATTTGCAAACAGAGTAGACCCATATCAGACAGCTCATGTGGGAGTCATCTGTCCGGGGTCTTCTCCGTTTGCTTAACATGATATAGATCCGACATTACAGGTATTGTCAAGGCAAAATCTTGCAAATTATACATAACAAAAAGTAAGTTAATTAACTATTCAGAAAGTGGCCAATTTACGCATGAATGTTCATTAGAGAGTTACTCGGTGCTCGGTGACTATTCCTGTGAGAAATAATGATGTCATGAATATTAATTAGATTAATGGTTATAATAGCACATTGACCCAGGCAATTTGGCCATGGCAGACACTGTATAACCATAACTGTATTATATCATAAGCAAACACGAGCCATCGGATCTGGATCTATTATGTTTCCAAAGGCGTAGAAAAGCGTATAAATGCACGGAGTAAATGGTTAAAACATACGCTACTATAATTTGTGTCAAGGTAAAACTGTACACTCAAACTAATATATAAGATAGGTAGAAAGATATACGTGCGAAAACTACGCCCTTGTCTCATGAATATTCATGTAAGAAATAATTGCATCATGAATATTATTAACTATTTTTACAATGGTTTAAGGATGTTTAACACGGGTGTTTTGGTCATAGCAAAAACTATAGAACCAGGACTAATATAGATAGATATATAGATTTCAATATTGCGCAAGTAACATGGTTACTATAGCAATACACGGAAAAACATTGTGACAATTAAAGCAATGCATATACATGTATAAACAACATGAAATAATTAATGAACCATGTCAGTCACCTCAATATCAAGGATGACACAAAAAAAGGAAGGTGGTCCCTTATTTCCATTGCGGTCCATGATAGTTATGCTCTGACAGCTAGAGAGGCATGCAAATGATATAAAATAAAATGAATTGAAATGCTTTGGTTTAAGAGATTTTCAAATTACAAATAGAGTTAACCCTTTACTCCATAAATACGCCTTTCTACGCCTTTGCAAACAGAGTAGACCCAGATCAGACGGCTCCTATAGGAGCCGTCTGATAAGGGTCTACTATGTTTGCTTATGGTATAATACAGATATGATTCTACAGTTTCTGCATGGCCATAATGTCTGTGTCGATGTGCTATTATACGTGACAAATTAATCTAATTACTATGCATGACATCGTTATTTCTTACACAAATATTCACGGAGGAATTGGTTAAAATACAAAGGGCCATTTAACCATCTAAAAATCGATCTTTAATAGCCCTTTTTAAATGTATCAAGGTTGGTCAGTTTCATATATCATTCCATAAGCAAACAGAGCAGAACCGGATCAGACGGCTCAATCAGGATCTAAGTCTAGATTCTATTTGTCAATGAATTAACCCTTTCCTTCATATTTATATAAACGTGTTTTCACGCATTTGCAAACAGAGAATACCCAGATCAGAGCGCTCACATAGGAGCTGTCTAATCAGGGTCTGCTCTGTTTCCTAATGGAATATAATAAATCGATGTCTTTATTTTCTAAAATGGCTACAATGTTTCACCTTTCATATTTCATTATAACTATTTTGTTAATGAGTATTCAGTAGGTATTGACACATATCAGGGAAGGGTAAAATTAACTGAGTAGCTATAGTGTATATCAATAGCATGAATGGTCGAACAATGCAGGTGTGATACAGCCTACAGGTCTATATTCAAATCGCACTCAATATCTGGATCAGCAAAAGCTGAAAATCGTGCGCTCTACCCCGGAGCTCAAGCTATCCATGTATTGACATAATACAATGATTATCACATCCCTTTTGTGTTTCATTCCATGAATTATCTCTATATATACTATATAGCATTCAATGTCAATCATAGTCGATCACGTGACCACATTAACATGTATACTATTACACTTGTGGCAGACATGACTGTACTGTTACAAGTACCTGCATGATCTGCTCGTTTTATATACATGTATTTGCCAGGTATTTGTATACTTCACCCAGTCTTGTCTCTCTTTGTCATTTTAATTGCTTTAACTCTGGTAAATTCCCTTTGCACATGGTTTGCCTGCTATACACAGTGTAACTCGCTGTATTTGCATGCTTGCTTTGTGCAAGTCTGGTTCTTTATTGTTCTCTCCCCTATATAAACTGCCTGTTTTCTGTGTTCTGTGCTCCAGCTGGCCACCTTTCCTCAACGCTTACTACTCTCCTTGCTGTCCCTTTTCTTTCCCTCACTCTCTCTCTCTCTCAGTTATAGTTTGCATAGTATTTAAGGCATTAATTTCTAAAGATTAAAGTTCTAAACTGAAAATCTAGTCTCTGTATTGCATGTTTTCCCTCTGTGTACAAATGCTTTGACGTAAAATCGAACCTGGGTAAAACCGGCTGAATGCAGAGCTTTCTGTGAAAACTCTGTATTCAGACCAATCCGGTTACACACTATACAGGGAACATACGGAAAGAGCGGGAATGTTTGTGCGTGTCTCCGTTGGAAGGAGGAACAAGCAAAGGAGTATAGATAAACAGAATATAAGGTAAATTCATTTATTATTATTTATTTAAATTTACCTAATTGCATATTTTGAAAAACAAGAGAAAGAATTGTGATGTCGTCTGTTTAAATGAGAGACATATGTGTATACTCACCTTCTATCGAACCTCACCTGTTTATAGAACCTTTCATTTTTTGTGTTTTTACTCATGTACAAGTGCATACTACCTCATAAAATCATGAGTACCGTTGCTTTGTCTGTAAACAATGCGTCGTAGCTTTAGAAACGAAATATACGTCATAAACAGTTTATTAATCCTTCAACTATGCTAAACATGAGAAAACTCTTACTACGTTATAGAATATCAACATAAATTGAAAAGTGTACCACATCGAAAATGTTTGACAGCTCTGACCCCTTCAGCTTATGCAAAAGTCGCGTGCCCATGATGAAATCACGTGAATATGAGTATTATGTTACAGTAAACAGTTTCTAAAATAAAGGTTCGATAAGCAGGTGATATTTTTCTGGCAGCCATTTTTGTTTTTGTTATGCGGGTGGTGGGGAACACTGGATTGTTTGCCCCAAAACTATATGTTCTATCCATTTAAGATGTTCCCACCTGTTTACAACTGCCACCAAAGCACGAATAACTCATTTCTCCAATGTAGAAAAAGTTTATTGCAATTCTGGGTTTTATTTCGAAACTGGTTGACAAATAATTGCAATACAAATTTTGTCACTTTTTACAACCCAACCAGTTTCGCAATAAACATTTTTCAATTCTTGAAAAGGGGTCTGATCTAGCAGCCGATGGCAAATTGGTCTTCATTGTTATCATTCCTTTCAAATTTCAATTATGTAAGTTAAGAACAGGGTGTTGTTTTGGCAAGTTCTTAGTTGGCTGATAGGCCTATTAGGCTTCCATACTATCCGAATTAGCTTTAAAAAGTTGATTTCAACTACCTTCGAAACAAACAATCATATAATTGCCTAGTCTATCAACCCAGCCAGTGTTAAAACAGAGAAAACACTGATAAATGATTGTTTTCCTAATTTACTGATAAGCCCATCTGGGCTTTGTTTTCATCCGGGTATGTCCTGTAAAGTTGTTTGCAACTACTAGAAACTACCCGAAATGCAACGGTAAGCTAATTCTTAAATCTAGAAAATGTTATTGCAATTCTGGTTTTTATTGCGAAACTGGTTGTCAAGTAATTGCAATACGAAATTGGACCCATTTTACATCCCAACCAGTTTCGCAATAAAAAAGCTTTCTGATATCACCCCACGATCAAACAGTGTATTGAAAAGTTTTATAATAAAGTGACATCACGATACGTAGAGATTCATTCACTTGTTCATTAATAATTTGATTAGTACCAGCAATTTTATTATTTTTCAGTTCTCTAATTACTTTCTTTATTTCTGATTCTGTTATTGGACCATTCATTTCTCCAAAGGTATTGTTGTATTCAGAATCACTATCGCTACTATAACTTTCGCGATCATGTTCACCCTCTTTGTCTGAATTGAGTATTTCGTTTAGGTTTTTAAACAACTCATAAAAGTCAACAAATGCTGGTGTGTGCATTTGCTGATTATTTCCAGTTTGAAGTGATTTCCGGTACTGTTTTGGATCAGTCGTTTTAAATGATCTTAGTAACTGTTGTTCTACCTTTGTCGTTTTGTATTGTAACATTTGTCTTTCTGAGAGTGTATTTGTATTCATTACTAACATGTGCAACTTTTGTCACTGACCGTTCCAAGGCGGTACTTCCATCTTCCTCCTATTGTATGTTTGTTTTGTCTTTGTGCGTCTCTTGTTGTTTTTTCTAGTTATGTACATTTGCTGTTTCCTTGTGTTGCTGTTCGGGCGAGTGCTTGTTCTGTATGTGGTGTTTCCTGCATGACTCATTTTTGTACTTTTAATAATAAGGGCCCTGCATTAAAAATGCTGGAGCTTATAAGAATCACATTTTCAGTCTGTCAGTCCATCATCAATTTTGATGTGACTCAAACAGTACTTCAGATATTAGTTTCATATTAAGGGCATATGCTTAGTATCATCAGAGGAAGACACCTATAGTTTTTGGTTTGAATCAGATCACTGTCCCGAGATATCTGCCCTTGATTACAGGGCCCTCTCTGACTGAGTCTGACTCAGAGTGAGCTTTTGGGAGACTTGAATGTCCATCGTCCGTCGTCAACAATTTGCTTGTGAACACTCTAGTGGTTATAATCTTAGTCAAATCTTTACAAAACGGTATCAGAATGATTGTCTGGATAAAATCTCGGACGAGTTTGAAAGTGGGTCGACCACGTGGGATAAGAAACTAAGTCACTAGGTCATATAGTAGGAAACCTTGTGAATAATTTAGAGGTCAAATTCTCAGCCCAAACTTAATAAAACTTTAGTCGAAATCTCATTTTAACTGAAAAACTGCTTAAGCAAGGATATAGATACCATAAACTAAGAAAAACTTTCTCTAAAATTTACTATCGAAATCTCTCACTTATTGGCAAGTACCAATGTAATATCAAAGCGCTTCTGCGGCACGGTATTTCACATCCTGAATTTTATGGTGATGTGATTTACAAACTTCGTAAAATTATTGGACATACCCATTTTCTCACTTTGTTCATCAAATATGTTAAAAAATTCATTAAATGGGGATATGATCCTGTAGTACTACAGCATACTGCTTGTTTGGTTGTCAACCCTTTTACAGTTGGCAATCACGCTGGCCTCTTTGCATGTACGCCGACAAGAAAGGTTTAGTACTCTATGAAGGCGACCTCTTAAACCCAGAAACGGAAGGAGAACGTCGGATATCTGTACTATTTCGTATTTGTCGTACCCTTTATTACTTTTCTACAGTTACTCTGTTTGCAGCTCAATCATTGAGTACACTAGTGATAGGTGGATACAGTTTGTTCACATAAATGTTTTCGTTATACATGCACTTTACCACTGTATTTGCCATCGCAGTTGTTGTAGATTGGTCGGAGAGGGGATACGTTTATTTACACTGTTTGTCTTTTAGGGTGGGGATGGAATAAGTGTGAGGTTGGGTGCCCATAAACCGGTTTAACCCCCAGTGACTTTTGTCACTGACCGTTCCAAGGCGGTACTTCCATCTTCCCCCTATTATATGTTTGTTTTGTCTTTGTGTGTCTCTTGATGTTTTTATAGTTATGCACATTTGCTGTTTCCTTGTGTTGCTGTTCGGGCGACTTTTTGTTCTGTATGTGGTGTTTCCTGCATGACTCATTTTTATACGCCCACCTAATAATGGTGGTCGTATATTGTCGTGACCCTGTCCGTCCGTCCGTTCGTTCGTTCGTTCGTACTTTCGTTCATTCGTTCGTTCGTCCGTCAACATTTTGTTTGTCCGCTGTTTTCTGGGTTTTCAAGATCTGAAGCTGAGTCGATTCTGAGGTTCATTTGATTTGTCGTTTCGGACTTATGGCCCTTTTATTTAAAAACTAATGCAAATACATGCTGATAGTTTGTCCGCTGTTTTCTGGGAAAACTATTTGAGAGATATTAATGAAACTTCACACAAATGTTTAATGCATCAAGATCTGAAGCTGAGTTGATTCTGAGGTTCATTTGATTTGTCGTTTCAGAGTTATGGCCCTTGTCCTTAAAAAATATGCAAATAGTTTGTCCGCTGTTTTCTGGAAAAACTGTTTGAGAGATATTAATGAAACTTCACACAAATGTTTAATGCATCAAGATCTGAAGCTGAATCGATTCTGAGATTCATTTGATTTGTCGTTTCAGAGTTATAGCCCTTTTACTGAAAATAATGCAAATACATGCAAATAGTTTGTCCGCTGTTTTCTGGGAAAACTATTTGAGAGATTGAGAGATATTAATGAAACTTCACACAAATGTTTAATGCATCAAGATCTGAAGCGGAGTTGCTTCTGAGGATCATTTGATTTTTTCATTTCAGAGTTATTGCCCTTGTCCTTAAGCAAATAGTTTGTCCGCTGTTTTCTGGGAAAACTATTTGAGAGATATTAATGAAACTTAAAACAAATATTTAATGGATCAAGATCTGAAACTGAATTGATTCTGAGGATCATTTGATTTTTCGTCTCAGAGTTATGGCCCTTGTCCTTAAAAAATAATGCAAATAGATTGTCCGCTGTTTTCTGGGAATACTATTTGAGAGATATTAATGAAACTCCACAAACATGTTTAATGCACGATCTGATGCTGAGTCCATTTTGAGGTTTATTTGATTTTTCGTTTCAGAGTTATGGCCCTTTTACTTAAAAAATGCAAATATATGCAAATAGTTTGTCCTCTGTTTTCTTGCAAAACTGTTAGACAGATATTAATGACACTTCAAACACATGTTTAATGCATCAAGACCTGAAGCTAAGTCGATTCTGAGGATCATTTGATTTGTTGTTTCGGAGTTATGGCCCTTGCACTTAAAAAAATAATGCAAATCTATGCAAATATGAGGATGGCCATAACCGTTTCATTTGAAATGATATTCACTTTAATTTTTTTATATGGTTAAACCTTAATGTGAATTCTCACATATATTGCGGGGGTTTTGATGTGTCATTTTATTCTAAAGTTATGGTCATTGAACTGTGTTCGTTGTTTTGTTAGTCGGTCAACTTTTAGTTTGTCTGTTGTTTTCTGGGAAAACTATTAAAATGATATAAATGAAACTTAACACAAATGTTTTAAGAAAATGAGTTTATTTTGAGGTTCATTCAGGTTGTCTTTACATAGTTTTGGCCGTTGCACTTTAGAAAAAGCTGCAAAAATGAGGATTAGCTGTAACGTTTTAGCTCACCAGAGCACAAAGTGCTCAGGGTGAGTTTTTGTGATTGCCCGGTGTCCGTCGTCCGTCGGCGTGCGTCGTCCGTCGTCAACAATTTGAACATTTAAAACTCTTCTCCTCTGAATCTGCAGGGTTCTCAGCTTTCATCTTTGGCACATAGCATCATCTTTAGGTCCTCTACAAAAGTTATATAAATTATTGCCCTGGGGTCAAAATTGGCCCCGCCCCAGGGGTTCCTTGTTTTCAATAGAAACATATAGTAAAACTTCGAAAATCTTCTCTTCTGAAACCAGAAGTTTCTCAGCTTTCATATTTGGCACATAACATCATGTTTAGGTCCTCTACAAAATTTGTATAAATTATGGCCCTGGGGTCAAAATTGGCCCCGCCCCAGGGGTGGGCAGTTTTCAATAGAAACATATAGTGAAAACTTTGAACATCTTCTTCTCTGAAACTGGAAGGTTCTCAGCTTTCATATTTGGCACAGAGCATCATGTTCAGGTCCTCTACAAAAGTAATATAAATTATGGCCCCGGGGTCAAAATTGGCCCCGCCCAAGGGGTGGGCAGTTTTCAATAGAAACAAATAGTGAAATCTTTGAAAATCTTCTCTGAAACTGGAAGGCTCTCAGCTTTCATATTTGGCACATAGCATCATGTTCGGGTCCTCTACAAAATTTGTATAAATTATGGCCCTGGGGTCAAATTTGCCCCGCCCCAGGGGTGGGCAGTTTTTAATAGAAACAAATAGTGAAAACTGTGAAAGTCTTCTCCTCTGAAAGTGGAAGGTTCTCAGCTTTCATATTTGTCACATAGCATCATGTTCAATTCTTCTACAAAAGTGATATAAATTATGGCCCCGGGGTCAAAATTGGCCCCACCCCAGGGATGGACAGTTTTCAATAGAAACAAATAGTGAAATCTTCGAAAATCTTCTTCTCTGAAACTGGAAGGCTCTCAGCTTTCATATTTGGCACATAGCATCATGTTCAGGTCCTCTACAAAAGTAATATAAATTATGGCCCCGGGGTCAAAATTGGCCCCGCCCCATGGGTGGGCAGTTTTCAAAAGAAACAAATAGTGAAATACTTAGAATATCTTTTTCTCTGAAACTGGAAGGCTCTCAGCTTTCATATTTGGCACAAAGCATCATGTTCAGGTCCTCTACATAAGTTATATAAATTATGACCCTGGGTCAATATTGGCCCAGGGGTCAATATTGGCCCCGCCACAGGGGTGGGCATGTTTCAATAGAAACATATTGAGAAAACTTTGAAAATCTTCTTGTCTGAAACTGGAAGGTTAATCTCAGCTTTCATATTTGGCTCATAGCATCATGTTCAGGTCCCCTACAATTTTTTCTAGATTATTCCCCTGGGGTCAAAATTTGCCCGCCACAGGGCCGGCTAGTTTTCTATTGAAACATATAGTGAAAACTTTGAAAATCTTCTCCTCTGGTTGTCTGGTGAGCGCTTCAGGGCCATTCTGGCCCTCTTGTTTATTTAATAAGATTTTCACTTCATTTTTTTAAAGAATAGTATCACCTAATATGGAAATCAAGATCTGAAGCACAGATTAGAAAATGTCAACACTTATAAGGCATGTTGAATCAGAGAAAGTGGGCGTATTATGTACAGTATGCGGTACTCTTGTTGTACTTTTATAAGAATGATTGTCCTGATAAAATCTTGGACAATTTTGAAAGTGGGTCATGTGGGGTCAAAATTTAGGTCACTAGGTCAAACAGTAGAAAAACCTTGTGAACATTCAAGTGGTCTCACTTTTTTGTCCCACATTAATGAAACTTAGTTAGAATGATTGTCTTGACAAAATATCGGATTGGTTTGAAAGTGGGTCACGTGGGGTAAAAAACTAGCTCAAATGGTAGGAAAACCTTGTGAACACGCTAGAGGTCACATCTTTAGCCCAGTCTTCATGAAACTTAGTCAGAATAATTGTCCTGATAAAATCTTGGACGACTTTGAAAGTGGGTTAAGTGGGGCTAAAAAGTAGGTCACTAGGTCATATCTTAGAAAAACCTTGTTAACACTCCAGCGATCACATTTTTAGCTCAATCTTCCCCAAACCTGCTCAGAATGTTTGTAATGATGATATCAAGGTTGAGTATGATCATGATTAGGGTGGGATCAAAAAGTAGGTCACTAGATCAAATCTTAGAAAACTCACTCTAGAGGTCATATTTTTATGGAAAAGTAGTAAAGTCAAGCAGGCAAAACCACATACAAGACGCAACCACCACCAAAACACCGATAGACAGCATGACACACATACACACACACAACCACACACCCAAACGCACACTCACATACGAGATGAACACAGAAAACACCAAGACACACAAGAACCAGAGACAAACGTTCCACACATAAACAAAATCACAAGCACAAAGACGCAAGGCAAACAAAAGGAAGGGTGACAAAGAGAGTACCGCCTTGGCACGGTTAGTAACAAAAACACCACTGGGGGTTTAAACCGGTTTACGGACGTCCTAACCTCATACTTATCTCAAAGTCACCCTAGTTTTACAAATAGTGTAAATAAAGGTATCCCCGCTGGACTTATCCACAACATAGACGACGGTGAACACAGGACAACATGTAAAACATAGCATAATAACTGTGACAATCCGTCAAATATGTACTCAATGGCTTTGCTGAAGTCAGAGCACCTGCAGGTAAGCCGTTAAGGGCACGACAGGGAAAATAATACATTAGTCTGGTAAGCTCATCCTGTATCCAAGTTTAAGAGTATACCATCATAGAGTACTACCCTCGACCTGTCATCGCGCAAGCAAAGAGGGAAGCGTAGCTACCGACTGTAAAAGGGTCGATAACCAAACATGCAGTGCGTTGCAATATCTTCATTGGTCAGAATGCTTGTCTTGAAAAAATCTATATTCTAAATCTTTGAAAATCTTGTTCTCCAGAACCACGTACTGCTCATGATCCACTATAACATTGTTCCCTTAGGTCAATATTGGTCCCATCATGGGACTACCCAGCTATAATCTTAAATCTATGGTAATCAGGTGGGAGATTAAGGCCCATCTTGACCCTCTTGTTCTAGTTGTGTTAGGGTTTCTGTTTGTATTTATTATAAGCTCTTTTTGTTTTATGATATTTATTTCATTTATTTAAATAATTCACAGTTTAACAATGGAATATTAAACATCTTTTTAGTCTTTATCTTATTTTATTTGTCATTCCAAAAGCGTGACTCGATGAGTTTGAAAATACATCTTCTATGTCATGAACTTGTTTGTCTTTGCTAGTTTGATAGATGTTTCTGTTCTGTTCTAAGTTATAAGTTTTGTCTTGTAACTCATGTACATTATTACCTTGGTAAACCCTGAAAATTGCCGTGCATTATTTTCGTCCCAGAGTTTAATAATATCTACAGTGTTACTGTCTCTCTTAACTGTATCTATCTGAGGCGAGAATTTGGTTTTCAATGTAATTTCTGCAGGACAGTTTGCATGGCAAAGTAAGTCAGAGAATTTGCAAACTTGTAATTTGATTATGCTTTCAAAAACGCCTGATGTTGACAAGTAATAGTTGACAACACTTGCATTTTGGCATGTTAGTTTCGGGTTGGTCATGTCATTACTGGTAATTTTGATATCATTAAGGATAAACGTCTCAGGACCCTCCTAACTAAAGGACCTAAATATAGATTACATTCACTCATTGATTCTGACGCTTGTCGAACTCATATTGCGGAAGCTATTCAAGAATTCTGCATCAAATAGTGTCGACGAGAACATGCTGATGTTAATGCCCTTTCGGATAGGAAGAAATGTATTTTTGATATTATTGATACTAGCACCGGCTTAAGCGGTATTCAATTTTCAAAACGATTAACATCAAAACTAATGATCCCGAAGGACCAGAAAATATAACAACACTGAGAATGAAATTACCATCAAATTACCATCTTTTACCACCTCGACCTAGAGTTACATTTCGCTAGTTGAAGAAAAACATTTCTAATTTTCATTCAAATTATGTTCTTGTTTCTGCTGACAAGGCATCAAATAATGTAATCATTATTTGAAGATTGTATTATGTTGATGTTTTAAAGAATGAGCTAATTGATTCAAAAACTTATTATTATTATGTTGTTGTTTTATGTTATGTTTTATGTTACTTATATAACAGTTCAAACACCTGAAAAAGATATAGTCTCGGAACATGTAAAAATGTGCAATAATTTTAAGTCTGGTCCTAACATAAAACAACATAAACTTTCTACTTTGTACTGGATTCCGAAACTACATAAAAATCCTTATAAGGCGCGTTTTATTGCCAACTCTAGCTGTTGTACTACTATCAAAATATCTAAACGTTTGACATCCTGTCTGATTACGATCAAAGAACATGTAAAACGTTATTGTG
Organism: Azorinus chamasolen; assembly: GCA_963576725.1. Taxonomy (NCBI): domain Eukaryota; kingdom Metazoa; phylum Mollusca; class Bivalvia; order Cardiida; family Solecurtidae; genus Azorinus; species Azorinus chamasolen. Next base: position 13,655,051 of record OY755248.1, on the reverse strand, counting down.
ATAAAATATATGAAAATTCTTGTGTTAATGTTTTTTTGTCCATAAAAAATTCAAATGATGTTTTAACGAAACTTGAAAATGAACAGTATAACATTTATTCACTGAGCTCTTATGATTTCTCTACACTCTATACTACTCTACCTCACCATCTTATAAAGGATAAACTGATTAAATTAAATAGAAAAAACATTTGCCGGAGAAAACAAAATGTTTATTGCTTGTAATGTTCAACGTTCATTCCTTTAGAATTCAGAAGTTGAACATTACACAATGTGGACTTGCCTTGATGTTTGTAGATCTATTACCTTTCTTTTGGATAATATATTTGTGCGTTATGGGGGTACCATATATCGTCAAATTGTTGGTATACCCATGGGTACAAATTGTGCCCCTCTTGTTGCAGAATGTTTTTGTATTGTTATGAGAGGGAATTTATGCTTAGCTTAAAACCTGATACACAGACCGATATTGTTAATGCTTTTAATAAAACTTCAAGGTATTTAGACGATATTTTGAATTTAGATAATCCTTATTTTGAAACTATGATTTCTTCAATTTACCCAAAAGAACTGTCTTTAAACACGTTTTCAGTCGTTAACAATTTGAACATTTAAAAATCTTCTCCTCTGAATCTGCAGGGTTGTCAGTTTTCATCCTTGGCACATATCATCTTTAGGTCCTCTACAAAAAGTATATAAATAATGTCCCTCGGGTCAAAATTGGCCCCGCCGCAGGGATGCCTTGTTTTCTATAGAAACTCTGAAAGTTGAAAGTTCTCAGCTTCCATATCTGGCACACAGCATCAATATCAGGTTTTCTACAAATTATGCCCCTAGGGTCGAAACTGGCCCAACCCCAGGGTTGGCCAGTTTTCTATAGTAGCCTGCTGTTCCAATCCTTTGCTTGTCAGTTAGAGTATAGTGGTCTATGTCAAATCAGTTTGATTGCTTGACCAGTGGCTATTTTAGCATACACGTATTGGTGGAGTGAATCATATTACTCATTCGGACTCAGTTAGCCAAGATGTAGTAGGTTTTGGAGTTTTTGCCTTGTTTTATAGAAACATATTGTGAAAACTTTGAATATCTTCTTTGAAACTGGAAGGTTATCAGCTTTCATATTGGTTTATAGCATCATCTTGAAGTCCTCTACAACAGTTATATGAATTATGTTACTGGGTTCAAATGACGCCCCACCCCAGGGATTGCCAGTTTTCTATACAAACATAGTGAGAACTTTAACAATTTTCGCCTCTGAATGTCTGGTGAGCGATATCAGGGCCATCATGGCCCTATTGTTTAATTTATATGTTTGAAATATGTCAGGAATCAAAACATGAAGACAGTACAAAGAATTCTCAAAGTCTGTTCGATCAGTGGCAATAACACAGTTTAATGCAAATCTGGTTGGTTGGGATGTCAAGACGTGAAGATGCATCTTTTATAACTTTATATTTAAACGCATAATTGGGCTGATACCTAATCAGAATACCAGTGTTGTTATATTTACTTGTCCTTCGGAATCATGAATTTCGATGTTATTAGGTATGAAATTGAAAAGCGTTAAGTCTGTGCTTTGAGTAGTTTTGCAATCACTTCTGTGTTTCATCCAGAAACGTTTATTGCAGTTCCGGTTTTATTGCAATACTGGTTGTCAAGTAATTGCAATACGAATTTGGACACATTTTATATCCCAACCAGTTTCGCAATAAATGTATTGAAAACTTTATTGCGACTACTCTGTCAATCCCCAATGGTCAAAAATAGAAACAGATGCTATATGATTGGTTTCGTAATGTGCTGATAAGCCCATTTAGGCTTTGTTGGCATTCGGAGGTGCCCTATCAAGATGATCTATTAACAACTGACGCCAATGTACGAATAACTCATTTCTCTAATGCAGAAAGTTTATTGCAATTCTGGATCTTATTGCGAAACTGGTTGGCACGTAATTGCAACACCAATTTGGTCATTTTAACATTCCAACCAGTTTCGCAATAAACATTTTGCAAATCTCGAAAAGGTGTCTGGTCTAACAGACTATGGCAAATGTTACATCTTTTGTGTTCCACATCATGTATGGCAATAGTCAAACTTCGACATCCGACCCAGTTTCGCAGTTTCGTAGATTTCGACAAATTCTATGTTCTATCTTCATTGTAATTATTTCTGTCAAATATCGAATATTTTAGTTCAGAACAGGTAGTGTTTTTTGGCAAGTTCATAGTTAGCCGATACGCCTATTAGGCTTCCATATTAACCGAATTATCTTTAAAACGGTGCTTGCAACTACCTTTGAAACAAACAATCCTATAATCGACTAATGTATCAATCCAACTAGTGTTCAAACAGAAAACACTGATAAATGACTTTTAATTTTACTGATAAGCCCATTTGGGCTTTGTTTTCATCCGGGTATGTCCTATCAAGATGTTTGAAACTATTAGCAACTACCCGAAATGAAACAGTAATTTATTTCTTTCATCCAGAAAAGTTTATTGCAATTCTGGTTTTTATTGCAAAAGTGGTTGTCAGGTAATTGCATTACGAATTTAGACACTTTTTACATCTCAACCAGTTTCGCAATAAACATTGGTTGCGACTACTTTTTCAATCCCCATTGTTCAAACACAGAAACAGGCGATATGAGGTTGGTTTCATAATGTGCCAATAAGCCCATTCAGGCTTTGCTGGCATTCAGATGTGTCCGTTCAAGATTATCGCATTTATATACAATTGCCGCCAAAACAAGAATAACTCATTTATCCCATGTGGAAAAGTTTATTGCAATTCTGGGTTTTATTGCGAAACTGGTCGTCAAATAATTACAATACAAATTTTGTCACTTTTTACATCCCAACCAGTTTCGCAATAAACATTTTGTAATTCTTGAAAAGGTGTCTGATCTGGCAGACTATGGCGAATTCGTCTTCATTGTTATTGTTCCTGTCAATGTTCGAATATATAGGTTCAGAACAGATAGCTTTGGGGCAATTTCCAAGATTGCTGATAAGCCTATTAGGCTTACATATTATCAGAATTAGCTTTAACAAACAATCCAACCGGTGTTCAAACAGAGAACACACTGATAAATGATTGATTGTCTAATTTACTGATAAGCCCTTTAAGGCTTTGTTTTCGGGTATGTCCTATTAAGATGTTTGCAACTATTAGCGACTACCCGAAATGCAACGGTAACTTAATTCTAAACTCTAGACAATTTTATTGCAATTTTGGTTTTTATTGCAAAATTTGTTGTCAAGTAATTGCAATACGAATTTAGACATTTTTACATCTCAACCAGTTTCGCAATAAATTTATTACAAAAGTGGTTGAGACTACGCTGTCAATCCCCAATGTTCAAACAGAAACAGGCGTTATAAGGTTGGTTTCGTATTACGCTGATAAGGCCATTTAGGCTTTGCTGGCATTTGGATTTGTCCATTTAAGATGTTCGCATCGGTTTACAACTGCCGCGGAAGCACGAATAACTCATTTCTCCAATGTAGAAAAGTTTATTGCAATTCTGGATTTTATTGCGAAACTGGTTGTCAAGTAATTGCAATTCAAATAATGTCACTTTTTACATCCCAACCAGTTTCGCAATAAACATTTTGTAATTCTTGAAAGGTGTCTGATCTAGTAGACTATGTCAAATTCGTCTACTGTGATTACTGTTTTCTATGTTGTGGGGAAGTCCGGCGGGGATACCTTTATTTACAATGTTTGTTTAGCTAGGGTGACTTTGAGATAAGTGTGAGGTTAGGATGTCCGTAAGCCGGTTTAAACCCCCAGTGGTGATTTTGCTACTGACAGTGCCAAGGCGGTTCTCTCTTTGTCATCCTTACTTTTGTTTGTCTTGTGTCATTGTGCTTGTGTTTTGTTCATGTTTGTCTCTGGTGCTCGTGTATTTGTTGGTGTTTTAAGTGTTCTTCTCGTGTGTTTGCGTGTGTTTGGTTGTGTGTGTGTGGCATGCTGTCTATTGATGTGCTGGTGGTGATTGCGTCTTGTATGTGACTTTTACTGTATGTGTGTATGGGTATAGATTGCTATGCTTTCTGTAGGTGTTTTGGTGATGGTGGCGTTTTGTGTGTGGCTTTTCCTGCTTGACTTTACTACTTTTTCATTCATTGTTATTAATGCTGTCAAATTTCGAATATATAAGTTCAGAACAGGTACTTTTTGGCCAATGTCATAGATGGCTGATAAGCATTTTAGGCTTCAATATTATCCGAATTAGCTTTAAAAAGATGTTTGCAACTACCTTCGACACAAAAAATCCTATAATCGACTAATTTATCCAGCCAGTGTTCAAACAGAGAAAACACTGATAAATGATTGGTTTTCTAATTTATTGATAAGTCCATTTGGGCTTTGTGTTCATCCGGGTATGTCCTATTAAGATGTTTGCAACTATAAATAACTACTCGAAATGCAACAGTAACTTATTTCTTCCATCCAGAAAAGTTTATTGCAATTCTGGTTTTTATTGCAAAACTGGTTGTCAAAAGTACAAAAATGAGTCATGCAGGAAATACCACATACAGAACAAACACTCGCCCGAACAGCAACACAAGGAAACAGCAAATGTACATGGGTAGAAAAAACAACAAGAGACGCACAAAGACAAAACAAACATTCAATAGGAGGAAGATGGAAGTAATTGCAATACGAATTTGGACCCATTTTACAACCCAACCAGTTTCGCAATAAATTTATTGCAAAAGTGGTTGGGAATACGCTGTCAGTCCCTAATGTTCAAACAGAAACAGGCGGTATAAGGTTGGTTCTATAATGTGCTGATAAGCCCATTTAGGCTTTGTAGGCATTTGGATGTGTCCATTTAAAGGTCAAGTAAACAGGCGGGACACTTTTTCGTAAATATTTGACAAAAAGGTACCTTGTACGACGTAGTTTCGAAAACACAAAAAATACAGTCATATCGCACATAGCAGCTGTCATATATCACCGATAAGTAAGGACTGGCTGATTTTGGTCGCTCGCTTATCTCCCTTGTGATGACGTCACTGATGAACATTCGCTATAATGTCGGACTAGACATCGTATAGAAAAGAATCGCACGTAATGTACTTCTGCTTCGTTTTAAGTGCTAAAATGGTAACTTGTGCTGCATATGTGTGTATCCCTGCCTATGGGTGTAGCTCCTAGTCCGACAGAGATTAAATAGGATTATTTAAATTACCAAAAGACGAGAAGTTCAAGAAAACGTGATGTGATTTATATTGGGTCTGCTAACATTTTGTCTCGATGGCTGTTGTCAGTGAAATTTATACTAGAGGAAATAGTGCAGTCGACGACTTGGGTCTGCAATTATAAAAAAGGATATGCTACATTCTGTTATAAATCTGACTTAGGTCTAGCCCTGTATGTTAATGGGTTTTTTCTTCGTGGAAAAGTATTCTATACAAACGTTTTGTTAACAGCGGTAACCCAAATCACGCAGGAACTGTCTGATCAGGATCTGCTCTAATTGCTTAATCCGTAGACTTATTTCTTAAGATTCGATCAGGGTTGTCTAGCGTCTCTAATCCCTGTAATGAATATTCACGAGGTCATGAAATCTTTAATAAATATTCTTTAGAGAAAAATGATTATTGATTAATAAACACAATTTTGCACTGTTGGCAGGAGACACCTAATTTGCTTTTAATCAATTTCCCAATCATTCTCTTCTTTTATAAACGGCTTCACGAGCGTTTGCAAATAGAGTAGATCCAGATCGGACAGTTCCTGTAAGAGCTGTCTGATCAGGTTCTGCTCTGTTTACTTATGATTTTTTGTTGATCTAATCCTAATTGATCTGTCAGAGCCAATGATCCATTTGAAAAGTTTAAGTTAACCATGTGAAGAAAAAGCCTTTAGATCTTCTTTATGAATATTTGTGTAAGAAATAATTATTTCATGGAGAGTTAATGATATATGAGCACAGGCTATGGCAGTAATTGTACAACAAGACCTACCGGTATATTATTTCATAAGCAAATCGACAAGAACCTGATCAGGGAGCTACAAGAGAAGCTCTCTGATCTGGATCTACTATGTTTGTAAATTTGTTTCAATACGCTTGATCTGGGTCTACTATGTTTGCATTGGCATAAACAGGCACATGGAATGAAGGGTTTATATTCGTGAAGTAATTCACTCACACACAATTTTTCATCAGGGAAATAGTTTATCATAAATATGATCCTTTTTGCAATTTGGAACTTGGACAATTTTGACCATAAATCCATAGAAAAAAGTCATTCTGGATTACTGTAATTTACGGAATTGTTCATTGGGTGCGTTTTATAGTGTTACTGATTATTACCTACATAATGCCCAACTAACTTTGAGGCAACATAACCGCAATGATTGATTCCTCTTGATACTTTACCACAGCTACATAAAAGAATGCAACAATACGTAATATACAGGAAGCGGGTTTTATGGTCATGTACTAAACATTGTCCCCTGGTGGGTATTTTACAAACGGCCACTATGATAACTGACATCTGGAGACAATTGACCCTGCATGGGGCATTCGTGTGTAATATGGCTTAGCACAATATACTACGATATGGCCTAAGGCCATTGAACACATTCATTCATAGAGAAATTCTAATGACTATGTTTACTGTTGTTTGCCTACAAAACATAATTAAATTGCACATACGAGTATACTGTAACATTATGATAAAAAAAATGTAGCAACAGTTTTAATGTGTTGACCATATATTTATAGACATTTTTATTTGTAGTGGGTCCAGTCATTTAAACATAATTCACAAGCTTTAGAAACATGAACATATTAAGAAAAAAAGTTTAGTAATTCTTCAAGACTGACAACCATTTGTTATCAAGATCCACCTTTTTCTCATTTTCATAACAAAATACATATTTTGGTATTTTAACCTTTACTCGATTTTGTGAAAGTAATGCATCATTTTGGTATTGCAAATATTAAAGTAAAATAAATAAATAAATTATTTCCTATTTTTCTGTATTTTGGTGGAATTTCTTTCTTTTTCGAAAGCACGTACATTTATACATAGTAATGAGAACGTCCAATTTCATCTGAACCCACTTTGCCTAAATACGAAATTCATCTAAAGTTGTCCGGTTCTGTCTAAAAGTTGTTTGGACCCAACTCATGGGCGGGACCCAAATGGTCCCTCTGATCTGAATATGCACTATTTGCTAAGGGTCTTGGTTCTAACCTCATCCTATTTTAAAATTATAGTTTATGAATAGTGTAAATTCACTGACAGGTAAAGTAAGTTATAACCCTTCGCTTGCTATTTACGTCAATATACCTACCTGTAAATAGTGGAAACCCAGATGAGACAGCTCCTGCAGGAGCTGTCTCATCAGGGTTTGCACTATTTACAAGTTGATTGTGCAACAAGTGCATTCCATAGCAGTGATTGCACAGCGAAATACGTGTACACAGTGAAGATATATGTAATTTTACAACAGGGCATGGGTAAAGAAGGAAAATTGTATTTTAAAATTCAGCAAGAGAAGGGTTAAAATCAACAAAATTAAAACACATGTGTTTAATATTAAGTATCATTGTTTTTCACACCTATAATAAACATCACACTCCATAAATAGTTTCCTATACTCGATAAAGTGTCACTTTCTATGGTTAATCCGTGGACGTAATGTCTGGAAAAGTGTGAAAATAATTTGGGTATTTATAGAAACTATGGAGTTGGATTTTATCTAATTTTGTCAGCAAACAGAACAAACCATAATAAGACGGTTCCTGTATGCTCTGATCTGGATCTACTATGTTTTGCAGAGGCGTTCATTTTAAGGAAAAGGTTAAGTGTCTGTGTACATTCCTCCCTTTCAATGGGATCCCTGACTGGCATGTACACAAGTGACGTCACTACGCAAGGGAGATAATCATGTATCTATTTTCAAAATACACGGTAAGCGGTACAATAAAAACTCGATTTAAATCAAAACAAGATAAAAACGGTAAGAATTTTTTACAGCTTGGTGTTTAACTAACTGTATACTATCAGAATTTGACGAAAACCCAATCTGTGTACTTGACCTTTAAGGTGTTCCCACCTGTTTACAACTGCCACCAAAGCACGAATAACTCAATTCTCCTATGTAGAAAACGTTTATTCCAATTCTGGGTTTTATTGCGAAACTGGTTGACAAATAATTGCAATACAAATTTTGTCACTTTTTACATCCCAACCAGTTTCGCAATACACAATTTGCAATTATTGAAAAGGGGCCTGATCTAGCAGCCTATGGCAAATTTGTCTTCATTGTTATCATTCCTTTCAAATTTCAATTATGTAAGTTAAGAACAGGGTGTTGTTTTGGCAAGTTCATAGCTGGCTGATAAGCCTATTAGGCTTCCATACTATCCGAATTAGCTTAAAAAAGTTGATTTCAACTACCTTCGAAACAAACAATCATATAATTGATACACCATAAGCGTGTTGTTGACCTGGCAAGTTGTGTTTCAAATAGCTCGGATTAAAACGTGGTTTAAGGTTATAATTTTGCAAGTTTTGGATTATGAAATGTGTATACAGATGAAGGAGAACTGTCGTGCTAAACTATTCTGGTAAATGCATGTCATTTTCATCACCAGTATAGCCAGAAATTATAAATTAAACATTCTGCAGTGAAGCAATATACATGTACATAGGTACCCACAGGTGTAAACTGGTGTATTGGTAGAGGCACGGGTAAACGTGTGTGAGTGTAAACTGGACAGGTGATAGGCATTGTAGAGCAATCATTATAAATCATATATAGGCAATCGTGCATATTTCTAATTTTTATGAGTATGAGTGTTGAACTGCAAATATATCCGGCAAGAATTGGTGTATTTATACCCCCTAGATCTAGAATCAGTGATGGATCCAAGGTTCAGTATAATCCCTATGGTAGAGGGACAGCCATCCATTGGAGGACTATTGCAACCTGTATCCTGTTATTAGCTTTACATGCAGCTATATATGCTTTATTCAAAGGAAAATATGAGATAGAAAACTACTTTGCTCTCCCGCAGAGCCAAATGGACATTCCCTGGTGCACTGGCAATGTATTCGCCAACTGACCCATGTCCTATGTTAAGTCGTCCTTATGCGTTGTTCAACTCCAGATTACTTTTATTGGCATCAGATGTTGACATGAACCCGGGGCCTTCGGGAAATAACACTGAACTGATTCTAAAAGCTATAGCTGCTTCAACTGAGAAAACATCTTTGCAAATACAAGGTTTGAAAGAAGATATTGTGGGTCTCAAAAGTGATATTTCAAATGTCCAATCAGACCTCGTGTCAATCAACTCAAAAGTATGTGATCTTGATGAGCGCCAATCATCGCTTGGAAATGCAGTTCAATCATTAAAAACTAAAGTTGAAGACATTGAGTATGTAAGTGAGGTACTGCAAACATGTTGGAGAGTTGTCCTTAAACGACGAACGACTGTGTGACCAAATTGAGGAGATGTCTTTCCAATTCAATTCAATGGACAGAGAGATGCGTAAGTGTAACCTGCGCATATTTGTATTAGCTGATGATGAAAATGAAAGTCCGATAGAAACGAACACTAAGGTTGTAAAATCTGTATTGAATTCCACAGAGTCCATAGATAAAGATAAGTGTTTGTTGTTTGCCAGGCGGATTGGTACATTCGATAGTGAGCGGCCGAGAATGGTTCTAGCGAAATTTAAATATCCAGACGACAAATACTGTTTGTTCCAAATGAGAGATAAGAGACAAACTCAAATGGCATTAAAATATCTAACGATTTAACATAGAGTGAGAAGCGCCAGCTAGATAATTTCAAGAAACAGGGTAGGCATGGTTATTTTAAAAAAGGCAAGCTTGTAATACTCAAAGATGAGGCACATGTTCAAACTCGTGTATTTAAGCTTGCAGTTAGGCACCAAGCAACACCAAATGAGGCAATGGATATTGGTGCAGAACCAGCTGGTAGAGAGTAGGGGTGTGGCCAAGGTCCAAAAACAATTCCGTCTAGTTTAGACATTGTTACATGGAATATTCATGGAATCCATGACAAATTAACTAACAATGATTTTATACATTACTTGACAAGGTTTGATATTGCATGTCTACAAGAGACTTGGTGTGCAGACCCCAATGAGGTATTGAATATCTTACCAGGATTTATAAGCTATGTTTGTAATGCTAAGCCTTCATTGAGATCAGGTAGAAATATGGGCGGGATTATAGCTCTGATAAAAAATTGTTATGACAAGTTTGTTACAAGAGTATGTGAAAACTTTAGATTTGGGGTAATTTTAACAATAGATAAATGCATGCTTAATAGTACAAAAGACATTTTGTTTGTCAATATGTACAATCCTCCTAGCCAATCACCAGTTTATCTGCATGATAATAAATGTGCTTTAGACATGCTTGAGAATACATTATGTCAAGAAATTGATAACTTTGATGTTCATGACATGTTGATAAGTGGAGATCTTCATGCAAGAACTGGTATTTTAGATGACTTTGTAATGATAGATAACAGAATTCCTGATTTTATTCAATATTCTGATTTGTTTTCGACTGATATAAGCACAAGTAGATGCTCAATGGATACAGTTGTCAATAGATATGGAAATATATTGGTAAATTTGTGTATAGCCTATAAACTCCAGTTTTTATTTGGTTTGATACAGAATGTAAAAATTTAAAACGCCATGCAAGTAAGCTTTTAAGAATTACTGAACATTTAATGGATTATCTTGAGGCTAAAGCTCACTATAAAAATACATGCAGAAATAAGAAACGGAACTGTGAGCAGAAATATATGACAAGTCTTAACAACACACAAGGTAACCCTAAATTATTTTGGACAAAGCTGAAGCGCTTGACCAATAAGCAGCTACAGATACCGAATAAAAGTGATGATGAATGGTTTTGTCACTTTAAGAACTTGTTTGAAATGAGTGAGTCCGGTAATGGAAGTAGTGTAGGGTTCGACCAAGACACTGGTGATACGGATAGTTTGCAAGGAAATATCCTGAATGCAGAAATACGTACTGATGAAATCATATCAGATGTCAAACAGTTGAATATTAACAAGTCTAGTTTTGGACTACTTATTCCAGCTCATTTTATTTATGGGATATACTATCTTCTTACCTACTTGCTAAAATTGTTTAATAAGTTATTTATGAACGGGCAGTTTCCAGTTACATGGAGTGAGGCAGTTTTAATACCAATACATAAGAAAGGTAATCATTACAATCCAGATAACTATAGAGGAATAGCACTTATTGATGTAATTAGTAAAATATACATAGGCATATTGAATAAAAGATTAACTTTATATACTGAGGTATTTGACAGCATAAGTGAATCTCAGTCCGGGTTTAGGAAGGGGTACTGCACCAAAAACAATGCATTTGTTCTTTACTCAGTCATAAATAAATACCTTTCAAGAAAAAGAAGGAAACTGTATGTTGCATTCATAGATTTCAAAAAAGCATTTAAAATTTTGATTATGTCAACAGACCCAAATTATATAATATATTATTCAACAATGGGATAAATGGCCATTTACTCAATTCTATCATGGCTTCGTATAAAAGTGTAAAGATATGCGTCAGATGTACAACAAATGGTAATTTAACTGACTTCCTTGAATGCCCATTAGGTTTAACGCAGAGGTGTAATTTAAGCCCATTGTTATTTTCTATATTCATAAATGAACTTGCTCACGAAATCCAAAACAATGGGGTACATGGAATACAACTCTTATCATCCGAGATAGAAGTATTTCTGTTAATGTTTGCTGACGACATAGCATTATTATCTGATACAGTTATAGGTCTACAAAAACATCGAAATACATTGCAACAGTTTTGTGATAAAAATTCATTACTAACAAAACTAAAGTTCTAGTTTTTAAGAGAGGTGGCAAGTTGTCACGCAAGGAAAACTGGAAATATAAAAACACAAATATTGAATGTGTAAATGGTTTTACTTATGTAGGAGTGTACTTTACTAGTACCTTGTCATTACATAAGATGGCAGACCAGGCTGCCCTCAAGGCAAAAAGGTAACTGTTCTTACTTTAAAAGATCATTTTGCCTTTAACATGAATGAATATGAAATCTAGTGTATTTTTTTAAAAACATTTGATACGAAGATTACTCCAATTTTGATGTATGGCGCAGAATTATGGGGAATGATAGATACATAAACAGTAGAAACTGTTCAGTTGTGTGCTTGCAAACGGTTTCTACACACAGCTCTGAGTGCATGTAACAATGCTGTGTTAGGAGATTTAGGTCGTTTCCCGCTAAAAATACTAGCTATGAAAAGATGTTTGAAATACTGGCTGAGAATATTAAGACTTCCGGATGACAGATATGTTAAACTCTGTTACAACATGTTATGTATGTATGACAATCATGGTTATGTTAACTGGGTCACTTATATCAGAAACAATCTATATAGTAATGGATTTGGTTATGTATGGGAAGCATAAAATGTGCCAAGTGAAAAGCTATTTATTTCTTAATACACAGCAAGGTTGAAATATCAATATATCCAAACATGGTCTGAATTATGCATGAGTAATAACAAATTAAATAAATTCCATGTCTGTGTAAAGCCATCATTTGGCTTTGAACCCTATATAAACGTTTGGATATTGTGAAGTTTAGAAGTTGCTTGACAAATGTTAGATGTTCCTCGCATAATTTAATGATTGAAAAAGGTCGTCATCTTGGTTTAACTAAAGAAGAGCGTGTATGCTTTCATTGAAAAAATGCTATAGAGGATGAGTACCATTTTGTAATTGTATGCACCATATACTCTGCATTGAGAAGAGTCTATATACCATTAAAATACTATGAGGCACCATGCAAACATAGATTTTATATGTTGATTGCAAATACAAATACTGAATTACTACGGAAACTAGCAATGTATTTATACTATGCTATTAAGACAGACTTGCACAGATTGATGTTGAAATAGGCTATATCTAACTAGACTAAAAGACAGTATGATATAGCCTTTTCAACTGTCATATACTTACTTTTCCTTAGATTAAGTTCAGGTATCACGGAGGTATTTATTCTTTAGATTAAACATGCAAGGTAGCGCATTTGGCAGACATTAGATAATATAGGTTATGGAATTTGATAGTGAAGGCAATACTAGCCTACTACATGCATGTAGTAGTAAGGAGTAAATTGTTGGCAGGACAAATTCTCTACGGTGTAGTGGCTAACAATGTATGATTTGTATTCGGACGGGGTAGTGTTGTATTACACTGTAGTTAACATGTGATTGATCATTTGATTGGGAAGTCTATGTTACTGTTTCAGTAAATAATAAGTAAATAATAAGTAAATGATAGATTTATAGATTGCATAATTTGATATTTAGGTAGTACATATCGTCATGACACATAGCAGTAAGGTGGAAATTGTTTACAGGACACTTTCTCTACAGTGTAGTGACTAACATTGTATAATTTCTTTATTTAGGAAAAGTGTCGGATGGAAGGTTTTATTGCTCTGTAGTGGATGTATCCTGCTAACACGTATTTGATAGATTGATTGGTGTGTTTTGGGACCGTATGGAAATATAAAATGTTATATAATGAAAGTTAAACAGCAAAGTCCTTGGTAAAAGGGTTCCACTTGCAGCAGTCTTAACGTATCCTGGGCTAGAATGGTCATCGCTTCACGCAAGATAAATCGTGCCTTTACGAAGTATATTGTACTATTCAGATAGTTTAGTTATGTATAGTTTACTTGTACAATTGTCTAGTTTAATTGTACATAACACCTACGGGCCTTTCCGTTGAGGCACGTATCTACCTGAACGGAAACACCCAATAAAAGTATATCGTACTGAAATAGTTTTTATTGTGTTCGCATGCAGTACTGTTCAACTTGCCTTTAATAGTGTAAACATAAAACCTTAATTTTCGTTTCGCTAAGGTAGAAGGATAACATAGATGAAATTTTAGCTAACAATACACCCAGCATGCACGGCACCTTGTGTTTTGTTTCGTTAAGGCGCCAGTAGGCATATGGTTGTGCAGGATTATGTATGTGTATGCAATGTTAACCGTACTATGTCATTGAGGTTGTCTTAGAACATGTTTATATTTTGCTGATGTATACATGTAAGTGGAACTGAGCGCATACTACAACTAATAAATTGGTTTGCATTTATAAATGGTAAGTACGTGTAATGTATTCAGCGTTCTAACATAGATAAATGGTGAATCTGTTGAGAAAGCATTACAGTAATGCAGAGTACCTATTCTAATGCCTAGTAATATATATGTTAGTAGTACTTACAGGTCAGTAGTATGCTAAAATGTATTTGTTAATTTATGTTCATATATGTTTATGGTCCGGAGGCCTTATATACGAAATAAAGTTCAAGTTCAAGACTAGTCTATCAACCCAGCCAGTGTTCAAACAGAGAAAACACTGATAAATGGTTGTATTCCTAATTTACTGCTAAGCCTATTTGGGTTTTGTTTTCATCCGGGTATGTCCTGTAAAGTTGTTTGCAACTACCCGAAATTCAACGGTAACCTAATTCTTAAAACTAGAAAAGTTTATTGCAATTCTGGTTTTATTGCTCGACTGGTTGTCAAGTAATTGCAATACGAGTTTGGACCCATTTTACATCCCAACCAGTTTCGCAATAATTTTATTGCAATTCTGGTTATTATTGCAAAAGTGGTTGATAGCATGTTTAAAATATCGCATGTGCCGATATGCGCTAAATAGTGCCTTTGTAATATCGCATGTTACTTCTTGCGAGAAATAACTAGCGTTATATATTGAACAGTGCTTAACATCGCATGTATGTATGTCTCGGAAGGACTTCAACAGTGTCAAAAGGATGATATTTCATTTGTCGGGATCGGGACACCGTAGTTTTCGGCATGCATGGAAAATTACATCGAATACAAAAGGTTCCAATTTGTTTTAATCAGCCCCGTATCGGCAACGCCGAAGGGGACTATAGGTTTGCAATTCGCCTGTGAGTCCTTCCGTTCGTTCGTCGGTCCGTCCTTCCCTCCGTCTGTCCGTCATTCAGTCAGTCAGACTTAGGTTTTCCCGGACTGTTTTTCTAAACCCTTTCAGATATTGAACTTAGTATTCATCTTTAGGATAATGAGTTACAGATCAAGAATGAATAGTTTTACGCTATGTTGATTTTTAACTAAATTACAGCAGTAGGACTTAGATTATTTCACGAAAGTCAAAGGTTTTCCGGACTGTTTTTCTAAACCATAGCAGATATTTGTGTTATAATGAGTTACAGATCAAAATCGAATCTTTTTTCGCTACGTTGATTATTTCACGGAATACAGCAGTCGTAAAAACGTTCACGAAAGCTTAGGGTTTCCCGGACTTTTTCGAAAACCCTTACATATATTGAACTGATATTTGGTACTTTATTATAACGAGTTATAGATCAAGCATGAAATTTGTTACGCTGTGTTGATCTTTAAGGAATTACAGCAGTTAGACTTAGACAATTTCACGAAAGCTTAGGGTTTCCGGACTTTTTCAAAAACCCTGATATTTAAAAACGCTTAATCCAGTACGGGGGTATGACATTTCCTTCAGCGCTGCAATAAACTTATTTATGTTTCACCGTGATTCGTCCCAGCACTTTGACTGTTATTTTTTAAGTGGAATGGTCCACCATTGTTACCAATAAAGTCCACCAGTATGAAGGGCTGCAATGTGCAAAAATGCACTGAATGGTCAGAGGGCTCCTTAAAACTAGTTTGGGTCTAGACTGTTTGGAATTGCCAGTGTATTATATTTCTGCATTAAAGTGTTATTACAAGATTATCGGTTGTGCAGATCAAAATGCACTATAAAGTTAACACTCATTTAAATGGGTGAGATCTGGTACTAAGCCACTAGTGTTTGTTTTCCGCTTTGTTTCCAAATCCTTTCTTCCTGAAAATGATGTCATTGGCACGACCATCGAATCTGGACAGGTTGAGCATGTCGTCATAGCCTTTACCTAAGATGTACGTCCTCAGGGTGCTAGCACCTTTTGGTCCGTGATCCACCTCTACCGTCATCATAGTTATATTGACCTTCTCCCAGGGTATAGTCTACAACTCAGGCAGCTCATCACCCTCCACATCAAGACTAAAGAAGTCGACGGTCAGCTGGTCAAGTGCGCGCAGTATCGAATATAAAGGGAAACACTGGACGCGAACTTCGTTTGTTTTGATATGTTTTTGTTTTATCCATTTCTTCGCATCTTCACTCTCAGCTATGCGTCCCAGGTTACTGGCCATATTAAAAGTTTTCTGAAATATGACAAGAGTGTTCAAACGAACTGATATATAAGTGACTACATTGTGACGAAAATACATGGAAGGCACACGGACACGCATACCGACGGTCGGAAAGACATACGGACGGACGACGGTGAAACTGTCCTTATCATAAGAGGTACCTATCAAGAAGAGAGATAAATATTAATTGCACAAACTGCAGCAAACCCCCTCTAAACCTGATGTTAAATTTGCTATAAACAACGGTCTTGAAGACAGATTTCAGTTTACTGCTAGAACCTTTTTGCATGACTTTCACTCTGCATTAACCAGTCACCTGTTGAAAGTCTCTAAATTCTTCTCTACTAGAATTTCGGTTTAGAAAGGTTTTACTATGACAGAAACCAACAAATAATATTGCCAAGGACATATCTAACAGATGCACATAGTTGTATTTCCAGTGTATTGCCCGTACCCCGGTTCGATCAAGCGATTGAGAAACTATTGACTGAGCGTTAAACAGTTTGACTCCTGGGTCCATGCATATGAAGCTTTTAGTTGAGTCTGAGTTCACTCTCAAGTTTTTGATTGGTTAGATTTGAGCCTTTGACCAATCAAAAGCTTGAGAATTCAAATCTGACCAATCAAAGGCTTGAGAACGAGCTCAGACTCAACTAAAAAGCTTTATAAGCATAGACCCTGGTGAGTCAATGTGTTACTCGGTGTTTCTGTAGGAAACAGGCTGTTTGACAATTTGACTGAATACATGTTGAATACACGCTTAGACTTAACTACATAGTGGACACATCTTTGTGTATCCAAAATGTACATAGCAGATCAAATGTAACAAAATTTTGAATGTTTAGAACTTTATTGGCCGGTGTTTGTACTAAGGTGATTAAATAATAAATATGGAAAGTCAATAAGGTGAGTTCATTTGGCAATTTTCGATTATTTACTGGACGATGTTATTTTATTTGAAGAATTAATCCTTATCATGCTGAACAATTTAAGTCTGTTAAAAGTCAAACCTGCTACAATTTTAATTGCATTAGATTCGTTCGAACTTACTTCTGATTCGTACGGGATACCCTCTTAAGCTCTACTTTGGCTGGGCTTTTCGGGTTCCCATAATAGGATATTTTACTCTGTAATTAAATTTTGTATATACCCTATTACAACTCCGTTAAAATACGGATTACCATTTATATACTCCCTCATTGCCATACATAGCGGGTCGAATATTGTTTGACTGGAGGGGTTGCATATTGCGCGTATATAACAGTTGTTTATTTGTATTGCTTAGTTTATATGCATGAACTTCAAATTAATCTGTTCTGATACCCAAATTTCTAGCAATATTTTATGTGTAGTGTTGTATGCCAAAAATGTACCCTGGGTCAAACTGTGTGACGTACTGGTACTGTGCAGAGAATGTTACATTCAAGTTTTGTTTTTTATGATCTGAGTGTGTTGACACAATATAATAGAGCATAATATGACACAAACAGATAAACTTACGGAAAGGATTAAGTTGGTTTACCTATGCTCTCTCTATATATATGATATTTTATTCCACCATTATTGGTGAGTACATGAGCATACAAACAAAGAAGTACATAAACATATAAACACATGAACTTACAAGCACAAGAACATACAAGCAAAGTAAATAAGTATACGGACAAGGTAGTATATGGACATACAAAAAGGTAATACAAAATGACAGATAGGCAAATTCAAATCAGATATTAAACTGTCTACTTGAAACGCGCCCACACATCTGGATACAGATATGACGGAAGCTATACATAACGCACCCTGAAGTCAAGGGATGGATATATAGTGCCGTTTTATTGCATACGGACAACATGGCGTATTCGTTTTATTCACTCGAATGTCATTCAGCAACCAAACCAGTCTATAATTTACTGCATATAACGACATTATACTCTGATGAGCGGCTACTTAATAGAATGTCTACAAGAGGACGGTTCTAACAAATTGCAGCTCCATAAAATTATACTGGATGAACCTTATTCGGCTGTCTGTTTTGTTTACTTTCGTTTTGTTTCTCACTTTTGTCTCGAAACAGAAAGAGAGGAAATATGCATACGTTTGTATAAGAAACAACATTCTCCGGGATAGCCGCGGGCTTCTCGAAAAGAAACAGAATCACATGCACTCGAAGAATGTTGGTCAGGAGCACAGACTTTTCATTGTCTATGTGTCATTTTGTCGTAAATATATTACGAATAGCATCATTTCAGAAAGTTTGCACATAACAGCAAAAAGTCAGGGAATACTTCCGGCATTATCATAGTAGTCACATTTGCGTCGATGCGCCCCAACACATAGCTAGGAGCTGTGTCCTTGTCTACTCTACCAAGCATGGATGCGAACCGCCCCAAGATGCTATTCGAAGTGGTTTGCACCAATGCTTGAAAGAAGGCCAATGTCCTCAGTGGATCACATTCAAACACAACGTGGGATAATTCGTCAGATACAATCAAGCCGCATTTTGGGCACTGAACTGTAATGCTTATTGGTTTGCACAATAGCTTGGTCATGAAGCGCATATTGTTCAAAGAACCTGTCTTTTCAAAGGACGTTTTCCAAATCATAGACACTGCTAGATCAGCATGGACGGTGAAAAAAGTTTAAATTCAACATTAAACGGTATTCTTTCTCGCCACTTGCCTTTCTCGAATACCCAAAACAGAGCGTTTACAGACAAGCTTCCATATGGTTTTACTCGGAAAACTGCCACGTTCTACAAATTGATCAAGGTACTCGTGTAGGCTGTATTTTTGTAAAATGCCTGTGGTATCTTTGATAAAGCCTCTTCTCCTAGTGGAGAAAGCGTGCTTGAGCTGATATAATCTGTGAGTAAATACACGAAACGCAATGTCAGTTGAGGCTAGCCTACATAAGTATCCAAGAAAAGACAGTTTCTGCAAATCAATGTGTGCTTCAATAGACGAAAAACCAAGAAGCCCTTTCACAATGTCTGAACGCATCAATTGGGTTAAGCCCTGTATCCTTTTGAGGCAAACGTGGTGTGTCGACTCAAGATGTCTCATGGCCCTACCAGAAATTTCAGACCACAGTTCACAACCAATTAAGAGGAAGAACCATAGACGTATAGAGTTTTGCGCCTGTAATCGGGTTAAGGCCATTAAAATTTTGTGTGTAGGTCGGACTCTAAAAAGAAGAAAAGTGTGCTTCTCGCAGTTTGCCGAACTATGTCACAATCGGCAGGAAACTTTTGAGACACATGTTGAACAATCCCCAAGTGTTTGTATTCACTAACTTCGTCTAACTTTTACCCTTTGATCTGCGAGGTCCTTTTGTATAAGAATTGCACATTTGGAGGCATTGTACGAATATCTCCATTTCGAAGAATACTGTTTGCAGACGTCAAGTAAAGCCTGGAGGCCCTCTGCAGATAATGACATAAGTATCACGTCATCCGCCTGAGTCGGCGCACACACATTTACCGACCGTGTTTTGACCTCGACAGCGTATTCAAAAGTTCGTTTATGAATACGGTGTAGAGGAAAGGGGAGCATATGCTGCCCTGGCGGCAACCTTGCTCTAATGAGAACGGTTCAGACACGTGACTGAAGGCTAAAACCCGACTAGTAGCTCCATGAAGCATTTCGTTAAATAACCGTAACGATTTACCGTGAACACCTAGGTTATATAGTTTGTATAGTAAGCCGTCTATCCACGTCATATCGAAGGCTTTTAAAGCATCGAGAAAAAGTATAAGTGGTGTCATTACGTCCACAGCAATAGTCTGAGAAATAAAAGAGACCAGCGTGCACGATTTTCCCTTCTGGAAACCATGCTGTCACGGGTTAAGTTTAGCTTGAAAGTCAGCGCTTTCTATCCGATTCATAAGACATTTCTCGAAAAGTTTGAAAAGCACGGGCAGTAGAGATATTGCGCGGTAGTTGTTCGGGGAATACCTCGGCTTACCGTGACCTTTGTGAAGGGTAACAGTAACACTTCCTTTGAATTTATCCGGACACCGTTCTGTCCGGATAATGGCATTAAACAGTTTTGCGATACATTCGATAAGTTTCTGTCCACCATACTTGATGTGTTCGTACGTCACGTTGCCCAGTGACGGGCCTTTATTATTTGGCAACGTCTTGATTGTTGGAGCTCGTTACTAGTAATTCGTGCGGTAATTTTCGACGAAATGAAGTTCTCATTGCCTAGTAGATTATTACGCAATTCACCTTCGATTTGTGTCCTGAATCCTTCGTCAAAACTACGATGGCAAGAAAATTTGTAAAGGTTAGAGAAGTACTTTTGCCAACCGTTAAGTATATCTTCCGGATGTTTCGTAATTTTGCCGTCAAAGTTCATTTCGCAAAAAGAGCCACTTGCTTTACTTTTCCTAGAATTTATTAGTTTCCAAAAGCCTTTTTGGTCTAGTTCGGAAAGTTTATCTATCCGTTCGTATTCTGACCTTTCATAATCGCTCGCAGCTTTTCTAAGCTGGCAACGAAATTTGCGTTTCTCGGTTTTATATTCCCCGAAATCAGTACCACTTTTGGGCGTCCCGCATTCACCCAAATAGCACGTTTCGTAGCCTGACTTTTGTGCAACTTTGAAACGATCGGAGACCAGTAGGGCTTTAAATACGGCTTAAAGGCTCGTTTACTGATATGTTTATCAGCAGAAATGTTAATGCATTCGACTATTGTTTCATAAGTTACGTTTATACATTTGTATCATCATAATTCAAGTCTGCTCTGCTTAATAGGAAGGCGAGTTCCTTTTCGTAACGTAAACGTTCCGAACATACGGACCAATTAAAACATTTCCTCACAACCGATGGCGCTCGCCAGTCGATGTCTACGTTGGCGTCGACGTTAAGATAGAGAAAAAGCGGTAAGTGTCGAGAGACATTTAAAGGCGAATCACTCTCAATGAAACATCCTTTAACATTCGCGATTGACACAGGGTCTACAACCGCGTGATCGATTAGACTTGGACAGCAGTTCAGACCTGGAACGAAAGAAAACCTGCAACCCAAACACATGCTTGTGCCGGTCACAGTATGCAAATAGTGACTGGCTAGAGTTCTCTGTATGTAATTCCGCCTTGTGTCATGTAAATTGATTTCGCCGAGTTTAACGTTGAAGTCGCCGAGTACAACTACTCTGCTAGAGGATTCAAATGAGCTCAGCATATCATTTAGGAGGTCAACCTCATTTTTGTAGCTTTCGAGAGATTCGTTTGAGCAGGGTATGTAAACTTGAACAACATAAATTATGCTGTTAGCAAATTTCAGCTTAATTGCGACTAACCGATCACTTACCGCATCTAATTCCTCGACGCAAGCGTCTATATCCTTATGCCAAAGAAGGGCTACGCCACCGCGTCCGTAGGTTCGACCATTGAAACAGCGCGGTGAGCTGCACGTTACAACTTTTGCCCTGTAGTTCCGGTGAACACGGTGCATTACATAGGCATTATAGGGTAATAAGAAGTGTTCCGATATACCGCATATCGTTATACGTTTCGTTTCTAGTTCATTGAGTAAGTATGGGACAGCAGTGGTGATACCGGTCACGTTCAACGACATAACTCCTAATCCCATTATGAGTATCAATTGACATCATCTGTATCTTCTCTGCCGTCGCCAAAATGGGCGTTTCTGCGTTTCCTGTAGTCTGAGCGTCTGAGCGTCTGAGCCAACGGCGGCAGATAATACCGTCAGGCCATGCGTTATAGCCCTCTAAAATGTGCGATTGGTCTTCACTTACAACCACCAGAGCAGAGGGACAATCCTGTCTGTGTGTGACCATAAATTTTGCGGTTCTAAAAACCACCCCAATGTCTTCGAGAAATTCCTCAAGACCTTCTTGGTCACTGTCGAGTGCGATTCCGGTCAAACAATAGGAGACCGCTCTTTTACGTATAACGCCGCGGAACCTATGCGAGTCCCTAGCAATGCGTTCGCCAGAGCCCCCAGACTCTTTGCTTTCAGTAAGCAAGTTGCTTGCCTGGACGTCACGTGTGTGAACGTTACACTCATTTTCACTGTGCGCCTGAACTTCGCTACCGTGCACATGATCACTGCATACCTTGCCGCCCTGGAGGGCGCTACGCACGTTTGCATTACCTTCCGTTATTCCTGCTGGAGCTGTCTCATCTGGGTATTCACTATCTACAGGTATGTATATTGACGTGAATAGCAAGGTTAATGTATTCGAAATGAAACATGTATTTGAGCATCGCGACTTGTTTGCAAGTAATTTGAAACTATCTTTGAACAAAAACTCAACATTCTCATTTTATCTTCACATTTTAATATATTTACCAAACCACAACCAGAGGGTCAAAATATTTTGATTATCACGTGGCATCTATTCACTCGGAAATTAAATCGGGACGGGTCCAACCTGTTTGCAAGTATTAACCTTTAGCCTGCTATGAGCATGATGTCTACTTAAATTCCAATCTGTCACAGTTTAACTAGCTTCCAGTTCGTTTAACCCTTCTCTTGCTGAAATTTAAAATACATTTCTCCTTCTTTACCCATTCCCTGTTGTATAATTACATATATCTTCACTGTGTACATGTATTTCGCTGTGCAATCACTGCTGTGGAGTGCACTGGTTGCACAATCAACTTATAAATAGTGCAGACCCTGATGAGACAGCTCCTGCAGGAGCTGTCTCATCTGGGTCTTCAATATTTACAGGTAGGTATATTGACGTGAATAGCAAGCGAATGGTTAAACTTTTGTGAGACTGTTGACGGAGTGTCAAACAGTTTGTATTCTGATGAGACGCCGAGTTACTCGGCGAGTTACTCGGCGTCTTATCTGGGCCCAAACTATGTGCAAATGCCAGTTAGGTCGTGATTAGCAGGCAGTGGGTTAACAAGGGTTCGTCTGTGACAAGCAAAATGTTGATAACTGGGAAATATAAATACAGATTCTTCTATGACAACGATCGAGTTAAGTATTGGGGACTACTATCGGTGAATACGGTAAAACTTCTCTAAACCGGAATTCTAGTAAAGAAGAATTTAGATAATTGTAGGGAGGTGGCAACATAATGCAGGGTAAATGTCATATAGAAAGCTCTTACAGGAGCCTTCTGCATGGCCTTCACCCCGTTTAATCGTTAGCCACTCGTAGCGCTCATTTAATCGTTAGCCAATCATAGTGCTCCGTGTGCGTCGTCCGTTGTATTACTACGCAGTTTGTTAAAAAGGCAGAAACAGCCTTCAGCTATAGACTGTTTCATTTTCTATGGTATTCTTAAGGCTTATATGATAAAACAAATCTTAAAGCTCGTGTCATATTATTTTAGTAAACTCCTTTCATAACAACAATTTGTGATGAACACGAATGTAAGATCCTCTGTAGTGAGACTACAGATGTTGTGCTTGCAACTTGTTTGGCAAAGTCTTTCAATATTCTTGAAAGGCTACTACAGAATCTGACCATCTGTCGTAATGAATTGTAATCTAATACCTTTAGACGCTAGACTGTTTTCACCTAGCTCAGAAATCTGATTATTAAGATGCTTGAAAATGCACATAGACTCAAGCAAAACGTTTTAGAACCTCAGTGCCTGTAGAAGCCGTCAGTTCAGGATCTGCTCTGTTTGCCTATGAAATAATATAGATATGGTTCTGCAGTCTCACTACCATGAACACACACACATTTCTGTATTCATATGTCATTCTAAAAATAATCTTATTAACCCTTACGCTGCCATTGCCGGATCTGTGATTACCTATGCAAACAGTTTGGATCCAGATGAGACGCCGAGTAACTCGGCGTCTCATCAGGATCCAAACTGTTTGTTACTGTCACTATGTTTTTGAAATAAAAATGAAGAAAATAAAGAAAAAAAAATTGTAGCAGACGACAAAGTTAGCAGACGACAGAGTTTGGCAGCGAAAGGGTTAATATTCATATAGTCATTATTAATTTTCTTACACGCATATTCACGAGGTACTGGTTTAAGGTAATAATGTAAAACTGCTGATCCAAACACTCGACTAAGTACATGTATCATTTTCAGCTTTAACCCTTTTCTTAAAAAAAAAACGTGTTCGTCTATTTGCAGACAGAGTAGACCCAGATCAGACGGCTTCTATCGGAACTGTCTGATTAGGGATTGCTCTTTTTGTTTATGGAATTTGAAAAGATATGTTTCCTTATTTTCTAAATTAGCTAAAATGTTCCACCTTCCTATTTTGTCAATGAATATTCAGTAGGTATTGAAATTTAGAATAAACATAGAACAGCGAAAGGATTAAGGACAGATGACAGGCTAACACAGGGTGAAAGTAATGCAGAAAGTTCTCTACATGGCATTCAATTTGCATCAAGCAGCCATCTGCCTATACAGTTCTCAGTTTGTAATTACTGAAAGTTTAAATAAGTTTCCATGTATATACTTTTATTATGCTACATGTGTGTTAATTTCAAGGTATAGTCAATGCACTATGTTATGATAAGTAACTAGTGCACCAATATCAATATTTAGTTTGCTGTGTACATGTATATGTATGAAATCTTACCAAAGACCTATCAGCCAAATTTTACTATGATTAAATTTGATGACATGCTTACCTCTTTGCCAGAGTAAACGTAGTGTTCACCCATAGCTACTAAACGTTCATCCTTTTCCTCATATAAATGTTTTCACGCATTTGCAAACGGACTAGACCGAGATCAGGACCTGCTCTGTTTGCTTTTGACATTATATATATAAACAGCGCTTTGAGTATTTAAGATGTAAAAGCCTAGCTGATAAATATTCACGATGCCATCATTTCTCACACGAATTTTCAACAGGGAAGGGGTTTTAATCGTTAAAAAACTTCCATATTCGGTCAGTTGTTTTAATGCTGTGAGCCCTGGGATATCAGAGTGGTATATCCATTAGTGTTTAATTATAGAATCAACTTTGCTAGAGGATGTTGAATGGCAAAGAGTGCATGCCTGGATCTACACTGTTTACAAGTCAAAGTGCATGCATGTCACAGGTTAAAAAGGGATAATTCAAATTTTAGTAGTAGTAGTACAGAGGAAATAAAGAGGGATTTTGCATGCTATTGAATTTTAGAAGTGCTTCTGTAGAACAGATGACGATATTTCCAAGCTGCTTGGATCCACATTTATCGCACAGTCAGTGAGGCCTTACTCCCTGTAGGAAGCGTGCTTGTTGCTCAGATTGTATTTTGGAGCTGAAAACAATAAATCTTCCAAAGCAATTACATATGTTTTCGTTCCACAATTACTGAGTGGATTACGTAAAACACATGACCAGGCTAAATCATTATTGTTACTTTTTATTGAATTTTAAATATAATACTTTATAATTACAGTAAAATCTCGATAATTCGAATTTTGATTATAGAATAATTTAGACACTTTTGGACAGGTGGCTGCTTAATGTGGGATGAAAGTCGTGTAGAAAGCTTCTAGATGAGCTTTCTGCATGACTTTCACCATGTATTAAACTTTCACCTGCCTTAAGAGACCGATAATAATACGTATTTTAGTGTTCGAACACTCGATTTTTTACTGTATTTATTTTTCGATAAATGACTTTTTGTGTTGGCCAAAACTGTAAAGAGGTCGTCACACCATGGTCAACGTTCTCTGAACATTTCAATCGTTCAATTTTTTAGCGATCTAGAGTGAGGATGACACATCTGGCGTGTGATTAACGTGTACCTAACGCATGACTAGCGTGTACTAACGCGCGAGAAGCGTGTAACAGCGACCAAGTAAGATACTCCTGAAAACCATTAGCGTGTGCTAACGTGCCACTTGCGTGCGACGAACGATTTATCAACGTTAGACGAGCGTGTTGAGCGTGTGACTAACATGAGAATAACGACAGAATAGCGTTTTGACGTTCGTTTGACATTAGTCACACGCTGTGTGCGTTGTGGGGAACGTTCAGCGGTCGTTGACAGGTCGCCAGTGAGTCCTTCACTGCAAAGCAAACGATTCACACCAATCAAGCAACGCTAGGGTAACGACTGAGTAACGATATCCGAACGCGTGCAACGCTCATCGAACGTTAGTAAAACGTTCCATGAACGTTCTTAAAAGTTCTTCAGCGTTTAAAATAAAACGTTGAAGAACGCTGATCTCAGTGAGAACTTTTGTGCATGTTCAAAACTTTTTTTTCCGGACCAGCGTTTTCCGCCGATTCCCGGCGATCACCGACGTTCAATAGCGTTCACACAACGCTGTTCTGGCGCTATCCCAGCGACCATGGGCGACTACCAACGTTTCCTCAAATGTCATAAAACGCTGACCAGAACGTCATGGTGTGACGGGCCCATAAGGGATCATTTTAGTTTTGATGGTATAAGTTTTGAAAATTGAATACTGCTTAAGCCGGTGCTAGGGGGCGTCAGTAGTGCTGCAGTTTTAATTACTACTAATGAACAGACTCAATGAAACAGAATGCAATTTTCTCTTTTGGCATTGCTACTTTTGTTTTCGAAGGATCAACCACTTTCAGAATATATTGATCAATCTGAAAGGCAATTACCTTTGGTCTGTACAGTCAACTGTGAGTTTGCAAACTTTGCTATGCATATCATTATACAACCTTAGCTTTTACAATTTCATGTGGTATAAGCATGCTTAGGTGTTTTGTAAACTTTATGTATTTTATTTTATCACATATCGTTATGACGCTGCTTTTATCCATGACAAGTAAATAAAGCGAATTTGTATTTTTATACAGCACACGTGTAATACAACACGCAAATGACGTAAGTATGTCGGTCGGATTGACAGCTGTTCATGTAAATGACGTAAGCATGTCGGTCGGATTTTTTTCTTGAAGAAGAAGAAGAAGAAGAGAGAGAGACAGACAGACAGACAGACAGACAGACAGACAGACAGACAGACATACAGACAGACAGACAGACAGACAGACATAGACAGAGAGAGAGAGAGACAGACAGACAGAGACAGAGAGAACGAGACAGAGAGAGACAGAGAGACAGGCAGACAGACAGACAGACATACACACACACACACACACACACACACACACACACACACACACACACACACGCGCGCGCGCACACACACACACACACACACACACACACACACACACACACACACACACACACACACACACACACACACACACACACACACACACACACACACACACACACACACACACACACAGAAAGACAGATACAAACAGAGAGAGAGACAGACACATACTGACAGAGAGAGATACAGACAGAGAGAGACAGAGACTAAAAGAGACAGATATATGGAAAGAAAGAGACAGACAGACGAGAGAGAGAGAGAGATGATAAAGAGCGTATGTATAGGGGGGGGGGGGCATATGATTAATGGAATGCTATATTGGTGTTACTTGTCTATTGATTTTTACCGAACTCGTTGTCTCAAAAAAGTTGACACGTAGCAAGCCTCGTGTGATAACTATTATATAAGTTAACTCATTTGGGAAACAACGAACACTAATGTAATACCCTTTTTAGCAAAGTTGCTAAAGAGAGACCCGATATTTGCCTTTAACCATTTCGGTGCAGGAAACGAGTCATTGATATCCTTTGCAAACAGTGTAAAGTGTATATCCAGAAGAACCCACTCACCAGTGTCTGTACTCTGCATACTGTTTGGTGTGTTACACTTTTCTCTTAAAATCCCTAAACATTCACGGTAAGTTTGGTTTGACATTAGGAATTGCCTATTTGTAAATTTAGCGTGCAAAGTAAATTAAGGGTGAGCATACCATAGCTGGATACGGCTCTGTGTTCAGGCAGGCGTTTAGCAGGAAGGCCTTCCGGTGCTTTGATTTAAGGACTTTGAAATTGTTCGGATCTGCTTCGATCAAAAGTCCATTCCAT
Organism: Azorinus chamasolen; assembly: GCA_963576725.1. Taxonomy (NCBI): domain Eukaryota; kingdom Metazoa; phylum Mollusca; class Bivalvia; order Cardiida; family Solecurtidae; genus Azorinus; species Azorinus chamasolen. Next base: position 13,626,842 of record OY755248.1, on the reverse strand, counting down.
TTCCTGACTTTCTCAAAGAATAGTGTGTTGGTCCCTCTTTCTCCATTATGGGCCCCACATTCCACGTAAAATCCGTCCTCCTAGTGATCAATAAACAATTGAAAATATTTTAAATACCACGCCACTAGCATTATGAACTACTGTAAAACCCCTTCTAAACCGGAATTCTAGTAGAGAAGAATTAAGATACTTCTCGGCAGGTGGTTGCTTAATTCAGGATGAAAGTCATGCAGAAAGCTCCTCTAGGCATTAACCTCTCGTCTAAATCCAAGCTGTTAGCAAATGCAAGTCAGGTCGCAGACAGAAGGATAATTGTTAAGCCTTTACTTCATTTTTTATAATGGCATATGAACACAGACAATTCTGGTCAAGAATCAATCTATAATGTTCCAGACAATTTTGGTCAAGAATCAATCTATACTGTCCCATCAGAACATACCCTGATCAGATGTCTCCTACATGAGCAGCCTGAACTGGGTCTATTCTGTTTACAAATGCGTTGAAAGGCATATGCATGGAGTAAACGGTTGACACTGATCTGATGCCGGGTCTGATCTGATGTCGGGTCTACGCTGGTTAGATGTCCTACGTGTAGTTCTCACGGTGTATTAATTCGGATATACCATGGTCCGATGTAATTAAATTCAAGACAATGTCCGTGCCTATGATCCTGCTTCTTTCTTTGAAATGCTAGATACAAAATATATCCAAATATGATCACCAAATAAATTTTAAGGATTCAACTTTAATAAAGGAAGATTTGAATACGGAGTTTTTAACTTTAAAGACGTTCTGCTTGCGAATGAGTTCTTTTCTCAAGCATTTGATTGGTCAATACCTTGGTCCACAGTTATAAAACTTCCGAGTCTGAGTCTGAGAACATTCTATAGTATCAGATTGGTCAGATTCTGAGCAAGCTCAGGATCTGACCATTGTGCTCCTTAAGAATTTACAACATCGGGGCATGGACCATAAGAAACCTGAGAATGAACTCAAACACAAACTACAGGATATTTCTGTATCATTGGTTCCCATGCATTCAGCAACGACCTGCCTTTACAGTTCCCGTGTTAATAAATGACATTGCCACTTTAGCGAGACTCTACGTATGAACCATTTACTCCATAAATATCCCTTCGTTTGCTATTTGGCGTCAATATACCTACCTGTAAATAGTGAAGACCCAGATGAGACAGCTCCTGCAGGAACTGTCTCATCAGGGTCTGCACTATTTACAAGTTGATTGTGCAACTAGTGCATTCCATAGCAGTGATTGCATAGCGATACACTTGTACACAGTGAAGATATATGTAATTATACAACATGACATGGGTAAAGAAGGAGAAATGTATTTTAAAATTCAGCAAGCGAAGGGATATTCATGTCAGAAATAATTACCTCATGATTATTTACTAGATTGATTGTTGTAATGGAACGGGGATGTAAGAAATTTTAGCTGTTGAATTATATCCATATTATAACATAAGCAAACAGCCCAGCCCTTGATCAGGCGGCACCTATTGGATCCGTCTGATCTGGCACAGTGTGCTAATACAATACTACCTCATGTCCGCCCTCTAATTTTTATTCACATGTTAGCAGTATGTAAAGTAATTTGTAAATATTGTTGACTTGTGCAGTTTGTAGATGTATAGAGCCACTTCTTCCTGTCAATTAGAAGAACAATGGCGAATACAATACACACTGTAAACCTACCCATGAATATTGGATCTCGTCGGACCTTATTATTTGCTCACAGCGTTGACAATGACCAGCCGCCATTTCAGAACCAACTAAACCAGGTTGCACACTGTATGGCAGGTTAGGTAATTACATATTCTACATATTTAAATGAGTCAGACAATGTAGACCCTAATTAACCCTTACAGGGCGGGACACGAGTCACTAATGAAACAATATAGATTCTGCTGCTGTCAATGCACTATGATTACATATGGAAACATTTTGAATACGGAGGAGACGTCGAGGAGAACTCGGCACACCATTCAGACAGCTTATTACTTTGGTAGTGTTTTTAAAAGAATAAAGGGGAGGAAAAATGTAGCAGACAAGTTCGTAAACAACAAGTGACAGTGAAAGAGAGAGAGAGAGAGAGAGAGAGAGATATATATATATATATATATATATATATATATATATATAAACTAATATTTTGCCTTTGTAAACAGTGTAGAACGAGGTTAGCTATGGAGTTTTAAACAAGTATTGCAGTGTCTTCTCCATCAATGAAGAACCAGATCAACCAGCGGGTTTTAAAGCGAGACCTGACCAGGTGCTTCACTGTTGTCCATCGATGTAGAACCAGATCTGCCACCGAGTTAAAAACGCGTAGCCTGATCATATGCTTTATTGTTTTCCATCGATGAGAGCCTGTTCTATTTTTCTGACGTCTTTGACAGCTGAAGAACTAGATATGACACAGCGACATATCTGGTTCTATACTCTTTGTCTGGCCTACATTATAGTTTTCGTATAATTGGGTTGTGTATCGCATTTTCTATAATAAACGCAACCACAACGCACCCACTCGAATAAACGCACCACTCACTCTAATAAACGCAACCACTCGAATAAACGCACCTCTCTTTCAGGAGGAGGGATAACTATCTATCACTAAAACAGCTAAAACACTAGTACTGTGTAATACCCATTTTTCAAAATACAGGTGGCAGCTTAATACCAGACTGAAAACTCCTCTAGGAGTTTCTGCATTGCTTCCATTTGCTTAAGCATCCAACTGTGTACAGCATGCAAAAGGCTCCTTTTGAAAATGTAACGCCCCCGTGGCGTTTATTAGAGATGCTACGGTATATTAATATTCTGAAAATGGGTGATCCTTCGAAAGCAATAGTAGAAACGCAAAAAGCGAAAATTGTAGACTCGGTTTTATTGAGTCTGTTCATGAGTAGTAATTAGAACTAATTAGTAGTAATTAAATTAAAACTCACGCCCCTAGCACCGGCTTAAGCAGTATTCAATTTTCAAAACTAATAACATCAAAACTAATGATCGGGTTAACTCTTTCGCTGCCAAATTTTGTCGTCTACAAACTTTGTCATCTGATACAATGTTCCATCTTTATTGTTCTTTATTTTTGTTTCAAGAAACGTTCGCAATAACAAGTTTAGATCCTGGTGAGACGCCGAGTTACTCGGCGTCTAATCTGGATCCAAAATGTATGCATACGTGATCACACATGCAGTCAGCGAGAGAGTTAATATGCGCAGTGTTTACTGTCTACACAAACCTTGTAGTTTAAGCGACTGTCCACAAATGGTGCCTGACCTATGGAGTAGTCCAGACTATTCGGGTCGTTAAGGTTATAAGGTTCTTCGGAAGGAGGAACAATGTAGTAGTCACGGATCAGCTTAATAAGCTCATTGTCATGTTGGTCAGCTCGTGCCTCGTTCAGTTTATCCATTTCCTTTAGGTAATCGAAAGTTGGGTCTTTATTCTGAACAAACTTTAACGGCCGAAGTGGCATTTCTCTAAATTCCGGTAATGTGTTCTTAGTGAACACGTAACTGTCACCATCAGTGGCAATTCCCGTTTTAAGTAGGTTCACTCTTTGTACCAAGTCATCAATGTAATATGAATTATGAGTTGTTCTTAGAATCAAAACACACAATAAACCTATTAAGCAAACACGTATAAACGTTTTGTATCTATTATTGACGGTACGCATTTTGTCAGCTGTGTCACTTACACGACCAAGGTATACAAACTGCTTTTTGCTACAGGCACCTATAGCAACATAAACGAACCAATCTGTATAGGTAGTGACACGCAATGAACAGTTTCCCGATATGATCGCGTTTTATGCAGTGATTTAGATTTACGTCATATCCTCGAATTTCCACACAGGCATTCGGAAACAAAGCTAAAATTTCGTATATTCTCTGTATATTCTCTAACATAGAATTACGAAATTTCAGCTTTGTCTCAAAACGCCCCAAACTTTATTTTTCGAGCCCAAACGTTACAAAACGTCAATTTAGGTATACTTTAACTCATTCCATACAAATTTTATGAGCCGAATACCTATGGATTTCCGCCATATTTTAACGCGCAGTAGTAATCAACCGCAACTCAAAGTAGTGCATTTTGATATCACATGATTAAATATGTCGGTCCTGTCTTGCAGAAAGCTCAAGTCGGTAGCGCGACTGATCGTGTAAAGCGTGACTGACTGTGTATGAATAGAATCTTGATATGACAGTAAACACAAAACTATAACTTATATCGCTACACCGCGGATCTCAACTTCTTTCAGCAGTTTAGACGGAAACATGATAATGCGCATGCGTGTTTTACTCTTCAGTAGCGATTAGGGGAGATGACTGTCGATTGCTAAGTTTTGCCGATTAAATGATTTCAGATTGCGTGGATTTGTTTTGTGAACGCTATCTCAAGAATTTGTATAGACTAATAAGTCATAATTCCATGCGAAAGTCTAGTTCTGGGAAACAATGTGCTGCCTTTCACTACAATAACTGTTAACAATCAGAAGAGTATCGGTGCACTCCGTATACATTCAGAAGAAACTTTATCAATGGTGAAGCAGTAAAGAATTTCTGTATAAAGACTGTTCTTATGATACGCCATATCTCGCAATGAAGAAATTCGATTGCTGTGGATCAATCATATATCAACCGCAAAGACCACAAGCCAGTTTCTCAAGCTGTGGTAAGTGAAATTCTGGGTCTGATAGTTTTGAGTTTTCATTACAATTGCATGCATCCGGACATTCAGGAAATTCAAGATATATGTATGAATACCGAATTGATTTATTCATCACTTTGTATTTGAAAAGACTTGTTTTGTCTAGGGCAGGCGAGAACAACATACATTTAGAGGGTTCCCTGCCTAAACAATTTTTGTTGTTGTTTTTAAAAATACGGGACTAAAGCACCTTACGTGTACGAGTTCTTCGACAAACGTTTGCTTTTAATGCACGGATCAGACCAGAATAAGAGCCTGGATTATTTGATTATTTCTTTTCTTTATTTCCTGTTATTATCTGCTTCATATCTGCCCCAATCCTCCGCATTGTTGTTTATGCACATACGCAGTACATGTACATTGTATGTGTACCGGTAAAGTGCAGTCTAGCCAAACAATGCCAACAAAGAATATATTTAAAAAAAAAAAAAAAAAACAGAATATACAGAGATATATGCATACATGTATGTATATGTCTCTGGAATACATAAATAAATGAAATACTGATTAAATCATTAACCCCTTTCTTCTCAAAACACATTTTTATGCCTTTGCAAACAGAGTAGACCCAAATCTATCTAGGATTTAGGAGCGTCTGATCAAGTTTAGCTGTTTGCTTAATATGACATTATATAGACCAAATTTTACAGTTAAGTGCTTTTTTTTCCTTTTTGTCAAAACAAAAACCTCCCTTGAAAATTTTACAATTGTAAAAATTGGCAAATTAGTATTAATGATGTCTTTATTTCTTAAAGATGTTTACTGCGCAAACTTCGACAAATTTTGCGTTTTGAGTTGACTTCAAAATTGGAATCTATGTACCTTAACACTTATTTAACGCTAAACAGCACGGTCAGTAAAGGGTTGTTTGTGTCTAAATTTGTTTTTAGAAAAATGGATTACTATGGAGACCAACGGAACAGCCTTCACCATTGGCTGGAATCTGTCGTAAGATTTAAATTTACATACCGGAAACAATCAGTTGATGTATATGTATTATGTAGGCCAACAACCAGTGTCAGCCATTGTACATACGGTAACAACCTTTTTAATATTCAAAGTATTGTTCAGAAATAGAATCGGAGTCATTCAGAACTTGGCGGAAGATGTCCACTGATTTCCGTACAAAATCCCCTTTTCTGAAAAGGAGGCTCCTTTTAAAGAATTTAGCAGTATTCGGATAGCGATAATATTTAGCTGAATAAATATAATGTCGGAAAATGGGTTATAAGCATTATTTTCATTGTATGTACCTATATGTGTACATCTTCTGGTTTTGATTAATATGAAAAATGCGCATAATACATATTTAATAAATATTGAACAGGTAAACCGTAAAGGATTAAAATCATTTATGGCTTATCAGAGACATATAGCATATGTCTCCGGTTTTATTCAACTTCTATAGTAGAAAGGAAGTACTACTATGAAAAAGTATCTACATATTCTCTGAACCCACCTCTGAGACAGATGTGTCCCTTACTCTGAACCCACCTCTGAGACAGATGTGTCCCTTACTCTGAATCCACCACTGAGACAGGTTTGCCCCTTACTCTGAACCCACCTCTGAGACAAATGTGTCCCTTACTCTGAACCCACCTCTGAGACAAATGTGTCCCTTACTCTGAACCCACCTCTGAGACAAATTTGCCCCTTACTCTGAACCCACCTCTGAGACAAATTTGCCCCTTAAGACCATTACACCGGAATATCGTGACCAATTAGTACTCTTGTATTTACTCCGAATGGTTGGGCATGTAAACCTACTACTGTATAAAAAAAAAGTAAAAAAAGTATAGCCCCCTCCAATTAGAAAGTACAACACACTATATAATAAAATTTCCAGTGGTACAACTCAAATAAATTTAAAAGAATTCTTTTGTTAACCATTTGCCTACTGGTGTTTATAAATTTTGCAAACAGTATTGAACCAGATGAGAATCTGAATAACTTCAAAAGGTTCTGCACTGGTCATTTTCTATATAACATACTATTAAAAACAATAATGAAAACCCTACCTATACTGCCGTGACAAGTTGGAATCTAATTTTGAGATTTAAAATGAAGATTGGAAAGAAAAAATAACAATGCCGTATTTAAGTACAACACCGGTACAGAAATAAGATGGTTTCAGTATCGAACACACCATAGAATTCTTTCAACACAAAAGTACCTTTTTAACATCAAACTCTCAAACCTTCCTAATTGTAGAGACTTTGGTGAAACAGAAACAATTCAAGATATGCTTTGGTCATGTCCAGAAACACAATTATTTTTGACAAACGTACAGCAGTGTTGGAAATTAGGAAACTATAGTATTTCTATAAATGGGAAGATATACCTGTTCGATTTAAATAATTCCTATGCAGTGGCTGACATGACCATTTTACTAGAGTAGAGACAAAACACGATGCAGCGGTATACATGACCAAAACAGAAAAGGAAAACTCTCAATAATATAAAAATTATCATTAAAAACAAAATAATAACTAAATATAAAAATATAAAGCTCTGGAATACATAGCTACACAATGAATAATTATCTTGAACAGTTTTGATTAAACATGGTCAAAATATTATAACCTTTTAAACATGTACATGTATCTACCTATATACCTCTAAACGTGGTTTGTTAGATATACATGTTTGTATTTAATTATTTATTTCCCCCTATAAACCATTCCCTCATAGGCTATTTTCAGACCCAGCCTCAAATTGGACAAATCTACCCAAAAGGAACATTTTACTAGAGAAAAGTAACAGTTTTGAATTGTGTTGTTTCGAAAGCATTGTGATAAATAGAGCATTTGCTCCCATGGAACAAATGCTCTATGTATCACAATTGGTTTAAAACCCCGACTTTTACAGAGGCCCCAAAAGGAGTCAAAATGAGTGAATGGGTTAAAACCTTTTTATCATCATATACATAGAAACTCCCCATCAAAAATGTAATTGTACAAGCATTACTATTGTTTTTTCTCAAAATGAATTATTAAAATTTATTTCCTTGTTTTCAGCAACCCTCTTACTATTTAGCCATAAGAGCCTATGGAATAACCTGATATAGCAGGTATTGGTAACAAGCCCACTTAAGTTGATGAAAGCACTCAGACGGTAGATTTTGTTTGCCTTGGACCACAGTTATTACTACAGTAGAAGGACTAGAAATGTAAATGTTCATAAGAGTTTGGTGCTGAAATGTGGCAAGTGACACCGAATTAAGATTTTGTACTGGCCTATAGTTTGACTGTGTTTCTCACATTGCTCACAACTCTGTCTAAATATCGAGAAAAAGTGCCCTATAAATTGAGTGTCGGGATTCAGATATTTGCTGTACTTGTAAGATTAAGATTAGAATTTCTTCATTTATGTTTTAAAATAATGAGTGAAAGCCTGTGCACAAACATGGAGCACATGCGTCTATGGCCATAACACAAACAAATTTCGCATAGCAATTGCACCAAATGGTTTTATTATGAACATTTCACCACTATTTGGTGGTCGAGCCAGTGGCAACTACATCACAAAACATTTTATGTAATGTTTTGGATTACCTCTTGCTAGGTGGCAATATAATGACAGATTGCTGATTTACTATCAATGAAGAACTTTGTACCAGAAGAGTGAAATTAAACATACCAGCATTCATGAAAGATCAGACCCATGTGTTTGAGGAAGAAGTGATAGAATCTAGGATAATATCAGCAATTTACTTACATGTTGAGAGGGCCATCATGTACATGAAATCATAGACCTGTTAACATGAAAATGTCCATAAGATCATCATCAAATTCAAATCAGATGATTTCTGTAATCCCTGCTTTGTGTAATATGCATGGTTCATTGATAAAGTATGTACATGTGTAGAAGATGATTGAATTTTAACAAGTTGAAAATCAACTCTGGTATCACTGGTAGTTATTCACCCTTTTCCTGGTGAATATAACACGTTACTCCATGATTATTGATGTAAGAAATAAATAATAGATACATGTGTCATGAATATTAACCCTTTCCCTGGTGAATATTCATATAGGAAATAATGATGTCATGAATAATAATAAGATTATTATAATGGCATATGAACACAGGACATTTTGACTCTGGCAGAAGCTGTAGAATCAGATCTATATTACACCATAAGCAAACAGAGAAGACCCTGATCAGACGGCTCCTATAGGAGCCATCTGATCTGGATCTATTTTGTGTGCAGATATGCCAAAATGACGATCAACGTTTTTCCTGTTCTGTGTGTATTCCAAATTTCAGTACCTATCGAATAGTCATGAACAAAACTTCATGATGAAATGTGGAACATTGCAGTCATATTAGAAAGTAAAGAAACAGATCTATTAAATTCCATGAGCAAACAGTGCAGATTCTGATCAGACGGCTCCTATAGGATCTACTCTGTTTGCAAATGCATAAAAACACTTAACATGAGGGAAAGGGTTAATTAGAATAATTATTAAAGCACATGGACACAGGAAATAGAATTGTACATTTTCCTAGAAGAATTAAAGTGTCATATCTAAAAGTAATAATTTTTCCAGTAGAATTGTGCTTTTCCATGATAGAATTACAGTTTGTCCTTTGACAAACTGTGATCGGAATCTGTACTATTAGAATCATTGAGTGTCCTTAGGATGTATTAAGATCAGAGTTTGTCCTAGGAGAGATTGCGATCGCAATCTGTCCTAGGAGAATTGACGATTGTCCTGAATGGCAGTTTCTATTGTATAAATATATATAGTTTGTCATAAGCATGTTCAGAGCAGACCCTGATCAGACAGCTCTTACGGAGAAGTGAAAAAGTATTTGATTTTATATGAGTGAAAGGGTTAACCTGGATATACTGGGCAACAATTATTATTCAAAGAACATACATGTAGTTTTGTTATTTGTACAATTAAACTCTACATCCAAATGTTTTTGTTTATTCACAAGTACCTAGTGCTCTCCAGATTTTATTATCTTATTCCAGAATAAAAAGTCTAAACAAGGGCTTTCAGAACAGATTTTCCTTCAAAAATGTTCTGAAAATGAAACAAAAAGTTATGACATTTGAAGTTTGGTTAAAATGTCTGTCATTAAACTCTATGGTATTTAAATATTTTGACCCTGATGAACTAAAATGTCATAACTTTTTATTATTAAAAGGTATATTTATGAAATTTGTAATAAATGCTACAAAATGAAAATAGTTTGGTAGAATTATGTCAAATGATTTCTTTAAACTTTGATAGTATGGGAACATTAAATGTTTTAATCCGCTTAACTTTATTCTTTTCAAAACTAAATGTCACATTTAAGTAGTTTAGTATACCACCTGTATCAGTCATAGTCACTTAGGTTTAAAGCTAACCATGAAATTAATATTAATAATCTCCGTGTTGAAAATTCATGTTTGAATATTTATTAGCTGATTTAGTAATAATGGCATATATACACAGGATTATTTGGTATTGGTAAACCAGTAGTCTGATCCATTGTAATTCCATATGCAAACATAGCAGATCCTGATCAGATGTATTTGGTTAAGGTCAGTTATGTGTCAAAGGTAAATTTCTCCTAAGTTTAATGTTGGCTATTACTTTTGACTTTGGGACAGATAGAGACTTTATATTTGGCTTGCATATGCATCTCATAACATTGCATCTTTTAAGTGGTACCTGGTCATGGTCAAAGGTCGAGTGTCATTTTCCTGTAACTTTAACTGCAGCCGTAACATTGGCCATTCCGTTTGAACCAGTAGAGACCAAATACTTCATATTTTACGTGCACATGCATCTCGTAAAATTTGGTGGATTAACTCATGCCCTCATATAAACGCCCTTTCGTGCACTGGCAAACCTAGTAGATCCAAATCAGACGTTTATTTAGTTTCTAAAATGGCTAAGTTTCACCTTCCATATTTCATTATAACTATTTTGTCAACGAATATTCAGTAGTTAAGTGATGTATAGTCAAGGACAAAGGTATTTTCTCCATAAATCTAAATTTGGCTATAAAGTTTGAACTATTAGAGATGAAGACTTAGTTGTTGGTGTGCTCCTGCATCCCATGAAGCCGCATCTTCAACCCTTTCTTCGACCATAAATATGCCCTTATATGCCTATTGCAAACAGTGTAGACCCAGACCTGACAGCTCCTGCAGGAGCTGTCTGATCATAGCCTGCTCTGTTTGCTTATGGTATAGTATAGAAATGATTTTGCAGTTTCTGTCCAGTTCCTCAAAGCTGCATTTAACATCCAAACGACATATTTAATTTGATCCAAGTTGAACCCATCCTCAGTACTTTCAGCACTTTGATTTGACTTGGGTCAAGGTGTGATATGCATGAGCTTGGGTACCCACAAACTGGGTGTAAGCCCCCAGTAGTCCTATTTGTCTACTGACCGTTCCAACGCGGTTCTCCTGATTTCTCCTGATTTCACCCTTTTGTCTACTATGTTTTATATGCCTAGTAATTATGTTGTTTCTTGTTTGATGACATTTGGTACCGTGTCCTTTTTGTATGTGACTGTCCCTGTAGGACTGATATTTTTCCATTTTTAATAATACCACTGTACTTAGTTCTTAACCCTTCTCTTGCTGAATTTTGAAATACATTTCTCCTTCTTTACCCATGTCCTGTTGTATAATTACATATATATTCACTGTGTACAAGTATTTCGCTGTGGAATCACTGCTGTGGAGTGCATTGGTTGCACAATCAACTTTTAAATAGTGCAGACCCTGATGAGACAGCTCCTGCAGGAACTGTCTTATCTGGATCTTCACTATTTACAGGTAGGTATATTGACGCAAATAGCAAGCGAAGGGTTAATACTTCATCGCCTTTAAAATGTAACAAAATCACACTAGCGCACAATTCTAGTAGAGAAGAATTTAGATACTTGTGGCTGCTTGATGCAGGATGAAAATTCTGCACACAGCTCATAAAGGAGCTTTCTTCAAGACATTCACCCTGCATTAAGCTTCTACCTTTCGCTAAGACCGGTGTTTATACTCAATTGAACATTCGGTTCAGATGGATTTTACTGTATATGAGAGAAAGGGCTCAGGATGAGACAGAAACAAACGACTGAGTGTGTATGAATATAGTTCTCAGTAGAGTTGCGTAAATCAGAAGCCAGATGAGTTTATTTAACGTTTACTCCATAAATACGCTTTTCTACGCCTTTGCAAACAGAGTAGACCTAAATCAGACGACAGCTCCTGTAAGAGCCGTCTGATCAGGGCCTGCTCATTTTGCTTATGGCATAAATAAATCTGATTCTCCCGTTACTATCTTGTTTAAATAGCCCTGTACAGTGCTCCCTATCTACGGAAGTTACCAGATCACTCTCTACAACGACACCCTTTGGGATACGAAACCTAGACACTAACCCACTCTATAGTTTCATCTTTAAAACTTGAATTTGAACACTAATTTTGATCGTGAAAGGTGTCTTTGCCCTTGACCTGATCCCACTAGATAGATACAGCCTTAACAGATTCATGTGTGGACTAACATGAAAGTTCTATTTCATGTATTTCAAAAGTTGGAGCCAAGGTTAAAGTTGATGACAGAAACAGCAAGAAATATATTTTAAAAAAGATAGTCAACGGCATTCAAATATTGACAATAATAGTATTAAATCTCTGCCATATTAATTTAAACGTTTAGAGATTCTATTAGTACAGGGAACTAGATCTATGAAGGGTTGCTTGTTATTATACTAGCAGAGATGTATGCAATGGAAATGACTTGGAGTAGAAGAAGCAATTATTGAAATATTTCAAGTTACTTTTCTATAGGAAATCACTATTAAACTGTACAATGTCAAAGTGGTTTTTTTAAATATCTAATTAGTTCTTCATTTTACCAATTATAAAAATGTACATGAAAACGCCTATATTTATATTGATATGAAGATAACAAATTGAATACACTTTAAAGCATATAAATTTTAGTTTTTGTTTGTGCAGAGTCTGTAATTACTTAAAGAACGGTATTTACCTAGCCTAGATCAACGCATTAATCGACTTGTGTATCATCATTAGTGACATCATTAACTGAATCTACATATATTTTAAAACAATATAAAGTTAGCAACCTCAACCTACTTCCACGATCCAAACCACAAGGTGATAGAGCCATAGCAATAGCCTTCCGTAAGTAGCTTTATATCACAGTGAGCCAACAACCAGAGCCCCGTTGCTGTGGTTGGGGAAAGTAATTAATACTATAAATGCCACTACTCTAATATACTCTCTCTCTCTCTATCTATCTCTCACATGTTGGTTCAGGAAGAAGCTGTAGAATCAGTTCTATATTACACCATAAGCAAACAGAGCAGACCCATTGCATTGTACGTTTCGTGGCATCTAACATCCAGATGTTGCCAGGCAACGTGATACTATCATGTTGTAGACCTTCGAAGTATGCATGCTTTTAGTTGGTCAATAATTCAAAACTAACAAAACATGTACGTTTTCATTATCCAGCTTAACGCTTTGGTCTCGTCATAATACTGGTATCTGTGGACTTTATGAAAGATATTTGTTCTGTTGATATTTAAAGAGACTTATAGGACATGTGAACATTGATTTGATATAACTGACATAATGATTTCAGTGGTTCTGATCAGGATTTTAAACTTCATAAGTCATTTATTGTTTGGCACAATAAAGGTTTTAATGTAGCATGCGTGTTTAATTTCACAAGCCCCCGCCTATGATTGGTGTCGGTATTTATTGTATTTGCATCTCGTTCCAAATGCTATTGGTGGTAAACAAGCTCGTTTTACTGGGTTGCATAGGCTATACGCTTGTATATGTTTGTTGTATCAATCCAGCTGTTGCATCGCTGCTACACAAAATAGACTGATTCCATCATCATTCGTGAATTTGTCAAACTGCTAGATTATAATAAGCTAATGTTTTAGCTATTGCTTAAGGTGGGCTGTATTGTACCTGTTCACTGTCTGAAGTCAGACATCCGACCTAAATCACTAGAGGGAAGATTGTAACACTTGACATGGATGTTTCTTTGCAGCTATTATTCTGTCTTTCTGTATAAATGTATAAAAATTGTCTGTGGAATTAGCCATTTGCAAAAAAAGTGCCGTACCGGGGATCGGTTATTTGCCGCAAATATTAATTTTACTTATTACTGTGGTAACCGACACTTTGTACAAACTAATATTGCTTTTCGAACATTTATTGGATCCAGATCATCTAACAAGAAGTAAGACTTATTATAACTTGTTCCGTGCATATGACATTTTCATTTTCTGCTAATAATCGGTATAGAATTATCAACCCTGTAATTTAATGGGCAGTCGAATTCCAGGTGGTGATCAGGGGCTGCACTGATCGTCCAATCTGGGTCATCTTGATCTATAAAACAAGACAACAGGACAATTTATTCTTGTTACAAACGTTCTTTATAGGTCTGTCAAATTATCACTACCTGTACCATACAAACTACAATCACTATATAATTGCGTTCTAGGCGAAACCTCCCATTGGTTTACTGTATATCTAATTGTATGCGATTTCTTCACTAGGCGATTTCTCCAGCACCCGTGACTTCAAATTCATGGATCTGTTTACATTTGTAATAAACAAATATTTTACTACATTCAGACAAATAACTTTATAAAACTGTATTTGAATATAATTAATACTGATCCTGTTGTTTATATTTTGTCTACATATTGTTTCTTACTACATTATACTCATACTGTTTCATACTGTTGAAGTTTATTACTTCTAGTTATATTAGATCTATCACCAGTTACTATTAACAACAATTGTTACATTTTCAACACATAGCAAATTCTTTAAATCCCAATCTAATATGATCCCAGAAATTTCGAAACGTTAGCAGACTGTATATCTGGATTTTACATAGTTTGTCCATGTGTAGACGCATTATAAAAAGGCTGTATGCCAGTCAATGTATTAACTAATGAAAATACAGTTTACTGCTAAATACTAGTAGGTCATATGCAAATTACAATGTAACATATTTTCTGATTGGTGGAAAAATAGAACAAGAATTAAAATAGACAGCTAGCCGCTGAAAAAGGACAAAAATGTCACTCAAATACAGCATTCATTTTAATATGCATAAGAATACAAAATATAAAACACAAAACATATATCTTAAGCAAACAAAGTAGACACTGATCTGACTGCAAGGACCTAGTAAGGCGTATGCATGGAAGAAAGGGTTAACATACAAATAGTCTGTGATCGATTTAAAACCTATGTCTGAGGTACGTTATAAATACACATACCATCAATTCTATACACAGACGTTCTGAGGTAGATTTTTGCACACACAAATACACAGATGCAGTGCAAACATTATGAGGTACAAACGTTAAACATCAGTTCCTGAAGTTTAAATGGCTATACATTGGAATAATGTCCAATGAAACACAGTTATAAGATATCTAAACACTGGCCGGTTCAAATTTATGCTTTTTGAAAATAGTTTCTAAATTGTCATATCTCATCTAAAATGTTCGAAGCTAAATAGTTTTTCTCTACATAATCAGTGCAGATTATTTTTTCAAGATCGCAAAAACATCCAATGTGCCTACTGTTGGAGTCGCACACTTTATCTGGGAAGGCTAACTAACTGTGCTTTATATAATGAACGTTCCGAGGTAACAATGAATCACTATTTTTCATTTCTTAACATTCTGCATAGCAAATGTTGTCAACACAAATTTAGTAACATGCATATGAAAACGATATTTTCGAAAACTTATTTTATAGCAATCTGCCTTGCAATTATACAAGTAATTTTACAGTTTATTGTTTACCTTTGTGAGGATCTGCAGAATGTCCTTTTGATAATGAACCTGAATGTTCTTCGGCTGGCTTCAAGACTTTAAGCCGGTGCTAGGTGGCGCGAATAGTCTTGCACTTTTAATTACTACTCAATAAAACCGAGTCTGCAATTTTCTCTTTTTGTATTTCTACGTTTGCTTTCGAAAGATCACCTATTTTCAGAATATTTGTATAGTTGCTGTAAGACTGTCAGCATCTAACGCATAGCAATTTAACAGAGTAGTTTTAGGTTTGTTTTACATAACAAAATACTAGACAGTTTAATTTTCCCACAAAGATAGCGTTTTACTTAAGACATGGCATTGACCTGACCTCACTCAAATGATGTAAGTCTTTGAGATGCATGAGCACATTAACAATTAAGCCTCTGTATATAGCTAACAAGCAAAAGCCAACATTATTCTGTTTATGCAAACATTGATCTTTTATCACAAAGAGTGGTTGTGACCTAGACCTTAACCCACAAATAGATGAATCTTTAAACACTGCATTTGTACACTGACTTTGATCTTGAAGGGTGTCTTTGACATTGACCTTATCCCACTAAATTGATACAGCTTTAACAGATGCATGTATATACTAACATGAAGTTTCTATTTCATCTGGTTCGAAATGTTGAGCCAAGGTTAAAAGTACAAAAATGAGTCATGCAGGAAACACCACATACAGAACAAACAGTCGCCCGAACAGCAACACAAGGAAACAGCAAATGTACATAACTATAAAAACAACAAGAGACGCACAAAGACAAAACAAACATACAATAGGAGGAAGATGGAAGTACCGCCTTGTAACGGTTAGTGACAAAAGTCATTGGGGGGTTAAACCGGTTTATGGGCGCCCAACCTCACACTTATTCCATCCCCACCCTAAAAGACAAACAGTGTAAATAAACGTATCCCCTTTCCGACTAATCTACAACAAACGCGACGGCAAATACAGCGGTAAAGTGCATGTATAACGAAAACAAGTTGTTGACAGAAAACAAACAGTTCAGAAAAGGTCACTCACAGGCAGCATGTAAATATGCATGAGAAAACAAAATATAAAGCACAGAGCATATATATTCAACAAACAGAATAGTCCATGATCACACGATTCCTACCGAAGCAGTCAGGGTCTTCTCCGATTGCAAAGGCCTACTAAGGCATATTCAACAAGAGAATCGTCACGCGTGACAAATGCCCCCAAAGTGTTTGACACCGAAATGCATTTAGGCGGAAAAACAATACAATGTAATGCAGGTGTATCATGAAATTTTGATGCTGTTAAAAATGACACAGAAGCCAGTTCTTAACATTAGAAACAGAACCTTTGACGATTATGATAGCTAAGAAAAGAGCCAAGGGTCAAAACTTAGTTAAAAAGGACCATAAGTCATTATCAACGTTAAAAAGGACCCTGGGTTGATTGTCAACATTTAAGGTAAAGGAGATATGCTCTGGACAATGTTTTTGTATCTGGTAAGGTATAGGAGATATGCTCCGGACTGTAAAATTGAGGTCAACGGTCAAGGTCAAGGTCAGTGATCTGAAAATGGTACACGACTCTCCACCATCCCAAGATGAACTCACAAACCAAATTTGGAATCCGTAGCTGGTAAGGTATAGGAGAAATGCTCCGGACAAGCTTTGTGTAAAATCTAGGTCAAAGGTCAAGGTCACAGTGACCTGAAAATGGTACGCGACACACCGCCATCCCAAGATAAACTCACACACCAAATTTGGAATCCGTAGCTGGTAAGGTATAGAAGATATTCTCTGGACAACCTTTTTTGTAAAATCGAGGTTGAAGGTCAAGGTCAAGGTCACAGTGACCTGAAAATGGTACGCGACATTCCTCCATCCCAAGATGAACTCACACACCAAATTTGGAATCCGTAGCTGGTAAAGTATAGGAGATATACTCAAGACAAGCTTTTTGAAGCTGGTAAGGTATAAGCTTTTTGTAAAATCGAGGTCAAAGGTCAAGGTCACAGTGACCTGAAAATGATACGCGACACTCCGTCATCCCAAGATGAACTCACATACCAAATTTTGGATCCGTAGCTGGTAAGGTATAGGAGATATGCTCCGGACAAGCTTTTTGTAAAATCGAGGTCAAAGGTCAAGGTCAAGGTCACAGTGACCTGAAAATGGTACGCGACACTCCGCCATCTCAAGGTGATCTCACACACCAAATTTGGAATCCGTATCTGGTAAGGTATAGGAGATATGCTCTGGACAAGCTTTTCGTAAAATCGGTCAAAGGTCAAGGTCAAGGTCACAGTGATCTGAAAATGGTATGCGACACTCCTCCATTCCAATATGAACTAACACACCAAATTTGGAATCCTTAGCTGGTAAGGTATAGTTGATATACTCCGGACAAACTTTTTGTAGCTGGTAAGGTATAAGCTTTTTTTAAAAATCGAGGTCAAAGGTCAAGGTCAAGGTCACAGTGACCTGGAAATGGTACACGACACTCCACCATCCCAAGATGAACTCACACACCAAATTCGGAATCTGTAGCTGGTAAGGTAAAGGAGATATGCTCCGGACAAGCTTTTTGTAAAATCGGTCTAAGGTCATGATCAAGGTCACAGTGATCTGAAAATGGTACGCGACACTCCTCCATCCCAAGATGAACTCACACACCAAATTTGGAATCCTTAGCTGGTAAGGAATAGGAGATATACTCCGGACAAGCTTTTTGTAGCTGGTAAGGTATAAGCTTTTTTTAAAATCGAGGTTCAAGGTCAAGGTCAAGGTCACAGTGACCTGGAAATGGTACGCGACACTCCGCCGTCCCAAGATGAACTCACACACCAAATTTGGAATCTGTAGCTGGTAAGGTAAAGGAAATATGCTCCGGACAAGCTTTTTGTAAAATCAAGGTCAAAGGTCAAGGTCAAGGTCACAGTGACATGAAAATGGTACGCGACACTCCCCCATCTCAAGATGAACTCACACACCAAATTTGGTATCCATAGCTGATGTGACAAAGGAAATATACTCCGGACAAAAGGTACACACACCCACACACCCACACACCCACCCACACACACACACACACACACACCCACACACACACACACCCACGCACGGTGCGATCACTATATGCCGCCAAAGCCTAGCTTTGAGGGCATAAAAAGGAATGGGTTAACATACAAATATTCTGTGATCCATATAAAACCTCTGTCTGAGGTACGTAATAAATACACATACCATCAATATTATACATAGCCGTTCTGAGGTACATTTATGCACATACATACACAGGTGCTGTGTAAACATTATGAGGTACACGGGTCAAACATCAGTTATTGAAGCTGTACGGTTAAAAGTGTTTCTATACTGTCGTTTCTCGTCTAACATGTTTGAAACAAAATAGTTTTTCTCTGCAAAATCAGTGCAGATTATTTTCTCTAAATCACCATAGAACATCCAATCTTCCTACGATGAGAACCATTCACATTCTAGGAAGGCTAACTAAATGTGTGTTACATCATGAACATTCCGAGATAACCACAGTTACTATTTTCATTTCTTAACATTCTGCAGTACAAATGTAGTCAACACAACTTAATAACATGCATGTTTGCATGAAAACGATATATGCTAAAACTTCTTTTATAACAATCTGCGTTACATTATTATACATGTAATTATACAAATGTGTGTGTTACCTTTCGAGAGTGATTTTGACCTAGACCTTAACCAACTCAATAGATGCAGCTTCAAAAACTGCATTTGTACAAAAACAATATCGTTTTGACGTTGACCTTGACTCAATGCATGTGTACACTAACAAGCAGTTTCCATTTCATTTATTTCAAAAGTTTGAACCAAGGTTAATGTTGCTGATATAAAACGAATGGGACAAAACAGGTCACTCAAAGGCGGCATTTAAATATGGAAAAGTAGTAAAGTCAAGCAGGCAAATCCACATGCAAGACGCAACCACCACCAAAACACCGATAGAAAGCATGACACACACACACACACAAAACCACACACCCAAACGCACACAAACACACACACGAAATGAACACAGAAAACACCAAAAGACACACAAGAACCAGGGACAAACGTTCCACACATGAACAAATCACAAGCACAAAGACGCAAGGCAAAAACAAAATGAAGGGTGACAAAGAGAGTACCGCCTTGGCACGGTCAGTAGCAAAAACACCACTGGGGGTTTAAACCGGTTTACGGACGTCCTAACCTCACACTTCTCTCAAAGTCACCCTAGCTTTACAAATATTGTAAATAAAGGTATCCCCGCTGGACTTACCCACAACATAGACGACGGTGAACACAGGACAACATGTAAAACATAGCATAATAACTGTGACAATCCGTCAAATATGTACTCAATGACTTTGCCGAAGTCAGAGCACCTGAAGGTAAGCCGTTAAGGGCACGACAGGGAAAAAGTAATACATGAGTCTGGTAAGCTCATCCTGTATCCAAGTTTAAGAGTATACCATCATAGAGTACTACCCTCGGCATGTCATCGCGCAAGCAAAGAGGGAAGCGTAGCTACCGACTGTAAAAGGGTCGATAACCAAACATGCAGTGCGTTGCAATATAATAGGATCATAACCTTTCTTTTTAAATGTTTTAATGCGTTTTATAAACAAATCATGAAAATGGATATGACCCCGAATTTTCCTAAGTTTGTAGATAACATCCCCATAAAATTCTGGTTGAGAAATGCCTTGTCGCAGTAACGTCTGTAGATTGCAATTATATTTACTAATGAGAGGTAAATTTCGATAATAAAATTTAGAAAAAGTTTTCCGAAGTTTGTGATATCTGTAACCTTGCTTAAGAAGTTTATCAGTTATAACTAAATTACGTCTGTTAAAATCTTCAAGCAAAGAACAGGCTCGGGCAAAAGTAATAAGTTGAGAAATATAAACCCCATAAGATATAGAACGTGGCACATCCCCATCTAGAAAAGGATAATTAACAGTTTTAAAATTAAAATCTTCTCTTTTATCGTATACTTTGGACGAAACTTTATCATTTGTAATTGAAAGATTCAAATCTAAAAATGAAGCATTCATGTCAGATTGATTAGCTTTGTTTAAAGACAGTTCTTTTGGGTAAATTGAAGAAACCATAGTATCAAAATAAGGATTATCTAAATTCAAAATATCGTCTAAATACCTTGAAGTTTTATTAAAAGCATTAACAATATCGGTCTGTGTATCAGGTTTTAAGCTAAGCATAAAATCCCTCTCGTAGCAATACAAAAACAAATCTGCAACAAGAGGGGCACAATTTGTACCCATGGGTATACCAACAACTTGACGATATATGGTATCCCCATAACGCACAAATATAGTATCTAAAAGAAAGGTAAGAGATCTACAAACATCAAGGCAAGTCCACATTGTGTAATGTTCAACTTCTGAATTCGAAAAGAATGAACGTTGAACATTACAAGCAATGAACATTTTGTTTTCTCTGGCAAAGATTTTTTCTATTAATTTAATAAGTTTATACTTTATAAGATGGTGAGGTAGAGTAGTATAGAGTGTAGAGAAATCATAAGAGCTCAGTAAAGAAATGTTATACTGTTCATTTTCAAGTTTTGTTAAAACATCATTTGAATTTTTTATGGACCAAAAAACATTAATACCAGAATTTTCATATATTTTATCACAGTAGCGTTTTACATGTTCTTTGATCGTAGTAAGACAGGACGTCAAAAGTATAGATAATTTAGTAGTGGTACAACAGCTAGAGTTGGCAATAAAACGCGCCTTATAAGGGTTTTTATGTAGTTTCGGAATCCAGTACAAAGTAGAAAGTTTATGTTGTTTTATGTTAGGACCAGACTTAAAATTATTGCACATTTTTACATGTTCCGAGACTATATCTTTTTCAGGTGTTTGAACTGTTATATAAGTTTTTGAATCAGTTAGCTCCTTCTTTAAAACATCAACATAATACAATCTTCAAATAATGATTACATTGTTTGATGCCTTGTCAACAGGAACAAGAACATAATCTGAATGAAATTTAGAAATGTTTTTCTTCAAGTAGCGAAATGTAACTCTAGGTCGAGGTGGTAAAAGATGGTAATTTGATTTGTAAAAGGTTTTTCGCGTATCAATAATGGAAAAGTAGTAAAGTCAAGCAGGCAAAGCCACATGCAAGACGCAACCACCACCAAAACACCGATAGACAGCATGACACACACACACACACACACACAACCACACACCCAAACACACACACACACAATATCGAAAATACATTTCTTCCAATCCGAAAGGGCATTAACATCAGCATGTTCTCGTCGACACCATTTGATGCAGAATTCTTGAATAGCTTCCGCAATATGAGTTCGACAAGCGTCAAAATCAATAAGGGAAGGTAATCTATATTTAGGTCCTTTAGTTAGGAGGGTCCGGAGACGTTTATCCTTAATGATATCAAAATTACCAGTAATGACATGACCAACTGGTTTATAGCAAAAGCTAGAAATGCTACAATCTCAAGAAATAGGGGTATTAACATCAATATTTAAGTCAGAGACAATTTTATTGTAGTTAAAAATAACATTTCTAATAGGTTTATTATATTTATAACAGATGATAGGTGATTCAGAGTTGATGAAATATTTGGGAATAGCATCGATTACATTCTTATCACGAAATATACTTTGAATATCAATAAAATCGATACCTTTATTTAGGAACTGAAGTTTCAGAAAATGTCTTTTATGTTCAGATTCTTTATCAATACGTGGACGAAGAACATGCTGTGTGTAACTTTGTATAAGTGAGGCAGTATTAATCAACGGATCTGTACGCATATAGATTTTATCAGCCTCTTCGTCTATTATGCTATGCTTTACATGTTGTCCTGTGTTCACCGTCGTCTATGTTGTGGGTAAGTCCAGCGGGGATACCTTTATTTACAATATTTGTAAAGCTAGGGTGACTTTGAGAGAAGTGTGAGGTTAGGACGTCCGTAAACCGGTTTAAACCCCCAGTGGTGTTTTTGCTGCTGACGGTATGCTAAGCATAAAATCCCTCTCATAGCAATACAAAAACAAATCTGCAACAAGAGGGGCACAATATATTAAAACCTCTGTCTGAGGTATGTATATAAATACACATACCATCTATACTATACATTTACGTTCTGTGTCTTCTCCGATTGCAACGGCGTAGTTAGGCGTATTATTGGAGGAAAGGGTTAACATACAATACACATACCATCAATACTATACGCAGACGTTCTGAGGTAGATTTATGCACACACACACATACACAGATTCGGTGCAAACATTATGAGGTACAACCGTCAAACACCAGTTACTGACGTTTTATGGTTATACGTTGTAATAATGTCGTGTGAAACACAGTTATATGATATATAAACGCTGGTCTGTTCAAAATTATGCTTAGCTAGTAGACTGAGCTATACTTAAGTAGTTTTAGGAATACAGACTTAGGCAGATGAAAATCACTCAATGAAAAGACTTACTCTAATGAAATGTGTTTTCCTACACTCTGAATACATACGAATTATCAAATTCCAACGCCTTCATACTTACAATCATTTAAACCGCAATACAAATTTTCAGAATATGAACACGAGTTTTGAAAATTGTTTCTAAATTGTCATATCTCATCTAAAATGTTTCAAACAAAATAGTTTTTCCCTACATAATTAGTGCATATCATTTTCTCTACATCGGCATATAACATCCAATCTGCATACGGTGGAATCGAGCACTTTATCTGGTAAGGCTAAATAACTGTGTTATATCATGAATGTTCCGAGGTAACATTGAACAACTATTTTTATTTCTTAAAAGTACAAAAATGAGTCATGCAGGAAACACCACATACAGAACAAACACTCGCCCGAACAGCAACACAAGGAAACAGCAAATGTACATAGGTAGAAAAAACAACAAGAGACGCACAAAGACAAAACAAACATACAATAGGAGGAAGATGGAAGTACCGCCTTGGAACGGTCAGTGACAAAAGTCACCGGGGGTTTAAACCGGTTTATGGGCGCCCAACCTCACCCTTATTCCATCCCCATCCTAAAAGACAAACAGTGTAAATAAACGTATCCCCTCTCCGACTAATCTACAACAACCGCGACAGCAAATACAGTGGTAAAGTGCATGTATAACAAAAAAACATTTTATTGAAAATACTGTATCCACCTATCGCTATTGTACTCAATGATTGAGCTGCAAACAGAGTAACTGTAGAAAAGTAATAAAGGGTACGACAAAAATGAAATAGTACAGATATCCGACGTTCTCCTTCCATTTCTGGATTTAAGAGGTCGCCTTCATAGAGTACTAAACCTTTCTTGTCGGCGTACATGCAAAGAGGCCAGCGTGATTGCCAACTGTAAAAGGGTTCACAACCAAACATGCAGTATGTTGTAGTAATACAGGATCATATCCCTTTTTAATGAATTGTTTTATATATTTGATGAACAAAGTGAGAAAATGGGTATGTCCAATAATTTTACGAAGTTTGTAAATCACATCACCATAAAATTCCGGATGTGAAATACCGTGTCGCAAAAGTACCTTGAGATTACATTTGTACTTGCCAATAAGCGAGAGATTTCGATAGTAAAATTTAGAGAAAGTTTTTCTTAGTTTATGGTATCTATATCCTTGTTTAAGCAGTTTATCAGTTAAAATGAGATTTCGACTGTTAAAATCGTCAATAGATGAACAAGCTCTAGCAAAACGCATAAGTTGAGATATATAAACCCCGTAAGATGGAGCACGGGGAACATCCCCGTCAAGATGAGGAAAATTTACAATATTAAAATCAAAATCATCTCTTTTGTCATATATTTTAGAAGAAATCACTCTGTAGTAAAAATGATGTCAACCTAAATTTACCAACATGCATATTTGCATGAAAATCATATTTGCAAACACTTCTTTTATAATAATCTGCCTTACAATTATACAAGACATACAGATTTATTGTTTACCTTTGTGGGAAGCTGCAGAGTTTCATTATGATAATGAACCACAATGTTCATGTTCTTCGGCTGGCTTCAAGACTTGTATAGTTGCTGTGAGACTGCCAGCATCTGTATAAATAACAATTTAACAATCAAAGGCCTGAACAGCCATAATTGCTTTCGAGTTTGATAAGGATGTTAAGTGTAAGGGAAGAAGTTGCTGTACATGTTAATCACCATTTTTGACGTCTTGGAATTGTTTAATGTAATACTAAAAATATGACAGACTGTAGCAACAGTCAAACCATAAGCAAAGTGGTTATTAGTAACACTCAGACAGTCCTTGACCTCAACAAGTCAGAAATGCAATGCTGAGTGACAGTGTCCATCTTTCAATTCATATCAAAGCAATATCAAATGCTGTTGTGTATTTCAAAGCACTACCCTCCTTATTAATTACGAATCCTAGAATTTTAACTACTGTTTAGACAATGTAGTATGAAATTTTAGTTAAATTTTGTTCGGGTTTATATACATGTATGCAAACACACACACATTATAATCCAAAATCTTGGTTGATTCATAATGATATCAAATGTACAGTTAATTCCTAATAATCCATATGATGCTTTATCCTATCAAAACTCCACCATGAATTCCACTGATCATAAACTTATATGAATCCCAACTTTTATATTCCAATTTATTCTTGAAATTTGGACTGACAGCATTTTGTTATTAACACTCAAGATTACAGATAAATCATTTTCAAATGAATTCTATAATTGTTCTATCATTACTGGGTCTATTCAAAATAGCCAAACGGAGACTAACCCCTGTAAATATACATGATCAGAGTAGACACTGTTTTACACCTTTTTAAAATATAACTTAATTTCCATCAGATCAGGATATTGATGGCCAAGAATGATATCATCTCTGGCTATTTCAGATCAAATTTGTTGTCAAATGTTCTTTGCTATGACATCTCCCAGGGTTTTTTCTTTGATTTTAGGGAAAGGGCATGGCCTTACCGGAGGGGAAAAATAAGCGTGAAATGAATGCTTATGGGGAAAAGGTCAGAAAATATCAACATAACATTTAACATGTTCATAGTTTCTCTATCAAGTGACAGTACAATTCAATTAAAAGCATTTCATGCAGTTCTGATATTTTAATGGTGTTTTTCTTGTGTGTTTTGTCTGCAACTGCATAACTCTTGGCTATTACTAAAATTGTAAACACGTCATCAATGAGTTTTCATAAAAACCCATTATAAATCAGAAATCACAGTAAATCTCAACTATTCCATTAACCAAGACAAATATGATCGGACTTTTGGTAGATAAAGATATCATCGGCATTTTTTGTAAATGAAGAAGCCTACATGTATGTCTCGCATTTTTGCGATGACAATGGCATGAATGGAAAGTTCCATCTCGGTTTGTGGAGAAACTAATTAAATCCATTGTAGAGAGTAATACGCATACTAGCCTGTTAACACTGCAAGAGAAGTTGCCATTTCTATCGTGTTTCATCAATAAAATTACGCTAATAGAAAGAAATTGTTGTGGTACTGCTGGTATGAAAGCGAAAGTACAGACACTGCGATTCATAAACGCTATACGGATTACTCGGATCTCTAGGTTAGACGGATGTATAGAAATGCGGTTAGCGTTTTATCACGTACACGGTGTCGATATAAAAAAAAACCCTCTCCCTCCCTATCGGCGGAGAGGTAATTGATCAATGAAAAACACAATAGGTTTTCTAGTTGGGAAGTCTTTGCTATCGGCGGAGAAGAAATTTATAATTTACAGACAAGCTATTGCTGCTGTAGAAACGCCAATGTGTTGCGAAAACAATGTTTAACTAAACACCAAGAATGAGGTTCATATACGCGTATATGATAAATGCTGATTTTCAAGCTTGCGCAACTCATATCCGCGGATATGAACTTCATATCTGGTCGGATCCGGTGTTTAGCCATACCGATATTCTTTCGCGTTTTTTGGGAGTATATTCAATAATTCAAGCTTTTAAAAGGTTGATCTTGTGTAGACTAGAAGTTATCTGACAAAGCGAAGTGTTATTAAATGCATGAAAAGTAAATAAATTAATGAACAATTTACAACAAAACTAGTTTAGAATTGAAGGGAACTATTTCCTCTTGCGCATGTTCACAAGAAATAGTGAACTCTTTGCCGTAAAAACGACCGATCGCTATATTGCATTCTTCGAAAGCAATAAAAACGTTGTAGGTTTGATTTAAATAACAAAATGTTAGACTGTTTTATTTACCTCCAAAGATAACGTTATACCTTTAGACATGGCACTGACCTGACTTCACTCCATTGGTGCAACTCTTTGAGATGCACGAGCACACGAAAAATTGAACATCTATATACAGCTAAAAAGCAAAAGCCAACATTATTCTGTTGTTTGGCAAACATTGATCACCATAGCATATCAATATGCCTACGGTGAGAAAAGAACACATTCTGGGAAGGCTGCCTGTGTTTTTTTCATTTCTAAACATTCTGCAGTGCAAATGTTGTCAACACAAATTTAACAGCTTGCATATTTGCATGAAAACGATATTTGCAAACACTGCTGTTATAATAATTTGCGTTACAATTATACAAGTAATTATACGGATTTTACTTTTGTGAGAATCTGCAGAATATTCTTTTCGTAATGGACATGAATTTTCTTCGACTGGTTGCAATACTTGTATAGTTGCTGTAAGGCAGTCAGCAGCTGTATAAATAACAATTTCACAAAGAAAAGTTAGGTATGATTTAAATAACAAAATGCTTATTTACCTCGAAAGATAACGTATTACTTTAAATTATGAAGGGTGGTGATCCCCCGAAAGCAAAACTTGCAACACAAAAAGAGAAAATTGCAGACTCGTTTAAGACATGGCATTATCCTGACCTCTCTCAAATGATGCAACTCTTTGAGATGCATGAGGACATCAGAAATTAAGGTTCTGTACATAGCTCAAAAGCAAAAGCCAATATTATTGGCGCCAAGTTGGAGCCAAGGTTAACGTTGCTGTCAGAAAACAAATAGGACAAAACAGACCACCCAAATGCAGCTGTTTTAATGTGAATAAGAATACTAAATATAAAGAACAAACATATATTTTATGCAAACATGGTATATCCTGAACTGAGAGTTCCTACCGAACCAGTCTGGTCTGGGTCCTCTCAGATTACAAAGTATTCATGGAGGAAAAGGTTAACATACAAATATTATGTGATCAATTTAAAACCTGTGTCTGATGTACGTTATAAATACACATGCCATCAATACTATACAAGACGTTCTGATGTACATTTATGAACACACACGTTCAAACATTATGAGGTACAAGCATCAAACATCTGTTACCGAAGTTAACTCAATGAAAAGAATCAAACGTTATATTCATACAATCTTAATAGATACGAAAACTCAAATGCCAACGCCTTTATACTTACAATCATATAACATTACCAATTTTCAGAATAGAAACACGACTTTTGAACAGTGTTTCTTTGCGATCGTATCTCATCTAAAATATTTGAAACAAAATAGTTTTTCACTACATAATCAGTGCAAATTATTTTCTCTACATCACAATAGAACATCCAATCTGCCTACCGTGAGAATCGTTCACATTCTTGGAAGGCTAACTAACTGTGTGTTATATCATGAACATTCCGAGGTAACAATGAACCACAGTTACTATTTTCATTTCTTAATATTTTGCAGTACAAATGTTGTCAACTCAAATTGAACAACATGCAATTTCACAAAGAACGTTTAGGTTAAAACTTTTAGGAAGAAAGGTTATGACCCTATTATATTGCAACAAACTGCATGCTTGGTTATCGACCCCTTTACAGTCGGTCGCTACGCTTACCTCTTTGCATGCACGATGACAGGCCGAGAATAGTACTCTATGATGGTATACTCTTAAACCCAGAAATGGGATGAGCTTACCAGACTCATGTATTACCTTTTCTCTGTCGTGCCCTTAACGGCTTCCCTGCAGTTGCTCTGTCTTCAGCAAAGTCATTGAGTACATATTTGACGGACTTTCACAGTTGTTATGCTATGTTTTACATTTTAAACCCCCAGTGGTTATTTTGCTACTGACCGTGCCAATGCGGTTCTCTCTTTGTCACCCTTACTTTTGTTTGTCTTGTGTCTTTGTGCTTGTGTTTTGTTCATGTTTGTCTCTGGTGCTCGTGTATTTGTTGGTGTTTTCTGCGTTCTTCTCGTGTGTTTGCATGTGTTTGGTTGGGTGTGGGTGACATGCTGTCTATTGATGTGTTGGTGGTGATTGCGTCTTGTATGTGACTTTCTACTGTATGTGTGTGTATGAGTATAGATTGCTATGCTTTCTGTAGGTGTTTTGGTGATGGTGGCGTTTTGTGTGTGGCTTTTCCTGCTTGACTTTACTACTTTTTCATTGATCTAAATAATAAAATGCTAAACAGTTTTATTTACCTCGGAAGATAACGTTTGACTGTAAGACATGGCATTGGCCTGACCGCTCTCAAATGATGCAACTCTTTGAGAATCATGGGCACAACAAAAATTAAGCCTCTGTATAAGCTAAAAAGCAAAAGCCAACATTATTCTGTTTTTTCAAACATTAATCTTTTTTACAAAGAGTGATTTCGACCCACTCAATTGATGCATTTGTTAAAACTGCATTTGTACACTATCTTTGATCTTGAAGGGTGTATTTGTCATTTACCTGATGTCACTAAATAGAAACAGCATTTACAGCAAAATATAAAGCACAAAGAATAATTCTGCAGCAAACAGAATACACACTGACCTGACGGTTCCTACCAAACCAGTCTGGTCTGGGTCGTCTCCGATTGAAAATGCATAGTAAGGCATTTATTACCTCTGTCTGAGGTACTTAATAAATACTCATACCATCAATACTATACACAGACGTTCTGAGGTACATTTATGCACTCGCACATACACAGATGCTTTGCAAACATTATGAGGTACAAGGGTAAAACATCAGTTAGTGAAATTTCTCGGTTAAAATTGTTTCTTTACTGTCGTTTCTCATCTAAACTGTTTGAAACAAAACAGTTTTTCTCTACATAATCAGTGCAGATTATTTTCTCTACATCACAAAAGAACATCCAATATGCCTACGGTGAGAATCGGACACGTTCCAGGAAGGCTAACTAGCTGCGTGTTATATCATGAACATTCCGAGGAAACAGTGAACCACAATTACTAATTCCATTTCTTAACATTCTGCAGTACAAATGTTGTTAGCATAAATATAAAAACATGCATAGATGCTTAAAAACGATATATGCTTACAATTCTTTTATAGCAGTCTGCGTTATAGTTATACATGTAATTATACAGATTTTGTGTTTTACCTTTTGAGAGTGATATTGGCCTACATCTTAAACCACTCAATAATTGCATCCTTAAAAAATGCATGTGTACACAAACATTGATCTTGAAAGGTGACGTTGACTTTGACATAATCCCACTAAATAGATAAAGCTGGAACAGATTGGTGTGTACACTAACATGCAGTTTCTATTTTATCTAGTTCAAAATTTGGAGTCAGGGTTTAAGTTGCTAGAAAACAAACAGGACAAAACAGGTCACTCAAAGACTGCATTTAAATATCCATTAAAACCTGTCTGAGGTACGTATATAAATAAACATACCATCTTTACTATACATAGACGTTCTGAGGTAGATTTATACACACATATACACAGATGCGGTGCAAACATTATGAGTTACAAGCGTCAAACATCATTTACTGAAGGTTTATGATTATAAAAATGTCCTATGAAACACAGTTGTAAGCTATCTAAACGCTGGCCGGTTAAAAATTATCCTTAACTAAGTAGAAGACTGAGCTATACTTAAGTATGTTTAGGAATACAGTCTTAGGCAACGCATTTATACTTACACTCATTTAAACTACAATTCCAATTTCAGTTTACAAACATGACTTTTGAAAATTGTTTCTAAATCGTCATATCTCATCTAAAATGCTTCAAACAAAATAGCTACTCTCTACCTAATCAGTGCAAATTATTTTCTCTACATCGCCATAGAACCTCTAAGCTGCAAACTGTGGAATAAAACATTTCATCTGGGAAGGCTAACTAACTGTGTGTTAAATCGTGAACGTTCCGAGGTAACAATGAACCACTATTTTCATTTCCTAACATTCTGCAGTACAAATGTTGTCAACACATGTTTACCAACATGCATATTTGCATGCAAAC
Source organism: Azorinus chamasolen (assembly GCA_963576725.1). NCBI lineage: Eukaryota > Metazoa > Mollusca > Bivalvia > Cardiida > Solecurtidae > Azorinus > Azorinus chamasolen. The sequence continues at coordinate 13,595,997 of OY755248.1, read as the reverse complement.
GATATGTGCAAACACTTCTTTTATAGCAATAGGTTTGTAGAGACAAATGCGGTACATCAAGGAAGGACGGCAATCCAGAACAAAAAATCAATTCAGTATATATTACATTTGAATTAATCACTCGTCTTACGTGTTATGTTTTTGACAAGTCATCGAAACAAAATACCACTATTTCTCAGCGAAAACCGTTCTAAGAAGCTCATTATTATTGTATAGTACATTGCCCTGTACGCAACCACTAGTATAAAGCGTAGTTGAAGCAAATCAACTTTTAAACTTATTTTCCTACAGTTTCCGCAAAACGACTGTTAACACTAGTAAAACACTTGAGTGTTTCTATACATCAAATATCGTTAACCTTTGATCAGAAGACACTTTCTACTGTAACCCTTTACGTGTCTGCGATTTGCCTTTATCGTATAAACTGAGGAAGGATTGTGCTGTGTACAGAAAAAACAACCCGTTCTTACCATAATATCTTGTCTTTATATCTGAAGTAGTACATGAAGCTCACTTTTTCTTCGTTGTCATATTGCCTCTTTCGTGATCTTGCCTCTTGATTACTTGATATTTTCCATTTGTATTCAGGAATATATTTTCCCGCTTCAAACTCTTTTGTCGTGAACACGCCATATCCTGCAATGACTCAAATATTTAAAATCGACTGCAAAATAGTCAACATTAGCATCTGGATAACGAAAACGGAATACTGTAATTGTTACTTGATGCCAATCAAACAAATTCACAACTGAACTTTTGTATTATCACAATATTGAAACCTAACTACGGTGCCGGTTCTCGTTCAATAGATTGTTCGTCGATTATAAGAGCGACTAGGATATAAATCTTATGATATTCATTCTTATTTACTGACCAATATAATGCACCTGATTTCAAATCCACTCTGATATACACCAACACGGCACGATTCAGCTGCTCTCTGCCGCTGTACAGGTTTCTTGCTATTCTTTACCCTAAGTTGCAAATATAAATGTGTTAGTGACCTGCGTATTAAAGTCTGTAATTTCAATATTTGAAAAAAAACCCACTTGAAACAGGCACTATATGTTGATACGATCGAAGTGTGTAAAGTGATATATCTATAAATATATACGTATATCAAATATATCCTACGCTTATTTTTCAACAGCATAAATATGTACCAAATTGCATAAACAAACAGAATTGATGAAACAAATAAGATCGACCCCTTAAACCTCAAATTTGTTTTAATATGATTAAATCCTTTAAAATCGGGGGTTAAATGTAAACGACGAAACCACGCGGATATTTTCACGGAAATTGTCAGAAACGGTCGGCAAATTCAAAATGGCTTAAACTTACTGAAGGCATCTCGACTTCGACGCTGTCAGAATTCTTTACATTTGATTACATGCTCGACCTCTACGTTTGTGCATAATTAATTTCTACGACAATTTCCGGACAATGGCAGGCATAAATCGTAAATCACCGATGATTGATTCGTTTCCAGCTTTATGCATGATTACGCAATGCTTTTCACAAAGCTCTTAAGTCTGTTTGCAGTTTAAACATGTTGCTGTTCGGGCGACTGTTTGTTCTGTATGTGGTGTTTCCTGCATGACTCATTTTTGTACTTTTATATAACATGCAGTTTCCTGCATGACTCATTTTGTACCTTTACTTAGTTTCAAACCGTGCAGTTAGCTGTTGACACAATTGACCTGGAAGGATGCGCGTAGGACATCTTTAAAAACTGTAGTTTAGTGTAACTATTATTTATTGAACAGCTATTATACAATCCTCAGACATCTGACTGAATATAAAAAAGTGCATGGAATACAAAAGGCATTATGAAGAGGGATCAGACCAGTGTTGATCAAAATAAGAAAATATACTGTCGATATAGGCAGTCAGCATATATAAACTCAGAATTACCCCCAAGTGCACATGTAAATGGCAAATGAAGTTAGCACAATTTCAATATTATAAATTACACAAAAAAAGGAATGCAATTATTGTAAAGATAGGAGTAGCGCCTTGGAACAGTCAGTAGCAAAATGACTTCGAGTTTAAACCAAAGCTATAGGGATCCCAATCTCACAATTGTCCTATCCTCACCAAGTAATGTTTTCGTTATACATGCACTTTACCACTATATTTGCCGTCGCGGTTGTTGTAGATTAGTCGGAGAGGGGATACGTTTATTTACACTGTTTGTCTTTTAGTGTGGGGATGGAATAAGTGTGATGTTGGGCGCCCATAAACCGGTTTAACCCCCCAGTGACTTTTGTCACTGACCGTTCCAAGGCGGTACTTCCATCTTCCCCCTATTGCATGTTTGTTTTGTCTTTGTGCGTCTCTTGTTGTTTTTATAGTTATGTACATTTGCTGTTTCCTTGTGTTGCTGTTCGGGCGACTGTTTGTTCTGTATGTGGTGTTTCCTGCATGACTCATTTTTGTACTTTTATGCAAAACGAAAGTTATGCAGATAGCTCCCGTTTTTAATTGTCTGCATAGCTTTTGCACTGAATTTTTAAAAAAAACAAACATGATAGAACCGTTTTACATGAAATGTCTGATCAGCATCTGCTGTTTTGTTTTAAAAAAAGTTAGAGCTGAATCTACATTGACTGTCGTGGAAGAAATAATATCGCTTAAAATTACTTAAACTCACTTAACCATTTACTCCATAAATACGCATTCCTGTTCCCGTGAAGATAGACTAAACCTAGATCCGACGTTGGAGCTGCCTGATCAGGGTCTGCTCTGTCTGCTGATAAAATAATATAGATATGATTCTAGTTTCTATCATTGCCTATATCACAGGGGGCCATTTCGTGGGTCTACATGGTCCAAAAAGTAAAACAAAATTGATTGGGTCGATTTAGTGTTATATTATATACAAGGGGTCTAACTACCCATTCGCAAATTTCACGACCAATTCGAAATAACGCCCGGTTTTGGGATATCAAGATAAAATACCCACTAGTGTTTGGTACGAACGTGAAGCTGGGACCTTGTACTTTTCAAATAATATAACTTTTGATACATTCCGACTAAGCCGTAGCCAGTGCCGACGTGAAATTCCAACAAAATACGCCGATTTTTCTTACTCGAACGAGAACTCGCAACAACTTGACCTAGGTTCTACTGAGCGACTAACAAGGCACTTGATTGACCTAGGGATGGTGCCCTGCGTTCTCGCTAACGCTTACTGGGTAAGCAAGGTAACAGACACGCGGATGTTGTTATTGTAAAGGAAGCGGGTCACGTGACTCGTAGTAGCCTGACAGATTAAAATCTGCTAATTGCACGAACATGCGCCTGCATTTCGGATCCGCATCAGTGTCTGCAGATAGTTTGAGAGGTAAACGATAGCTTTTTGTCTTATATATTGATTGCACAATCGTTTTGTCCCGAGGCATCGCGATTATGGCCGTTTTACGGGGGGTCTGGCGGCAAATCGTTGTTGCGCGATCTCGTTCGAGTAAGCTAAATCAGCGTATTTTGTAGGAATTTCACGTTGGCACTGGCTACGGCTTAGTCGGAATGTATCAAAAGTTATATTATTTGAAAAGTACAAGGTCCCAGCTTCACGTTCGTACCAAACATGAGTGGGTATTTTATCTTGATAGCCCAAAACCGGGCGTTATTTCGAATCGGTCGTGAAATTTGCGAATGGGTTGTTAGACCCCTTGTATATAACATAACACTAAATCGACCCAATCATTTTTTTTACCGTTTAGACCATGTAGACCCACGAAATGGCCCCCTGTGGCCTATATTTCCCGTGGAATACATCGGAAAAGCTTTTCTTCCGAAAGTGAAAGGTGTAGAGTTTTGATATTTTGCACAGAATATTATCTAGAAGTTCTCTACAAAGGGTCAATATTGGCACGCTTCCAACATCATCTAGAGGTTTTCCACAAAGATTTACATTGTTTTGCCATTTCTCACGTGGGCGATACGGGACCGTCATATCCCTTTTGTTCATATCGTCAATTATTCTCACACGGAAATGAATCATCTAAATACGTTTTACTAATCCTTCATATAAACGCATTTTCACTTATTTACATACCTAGTAGATCCAGACCAGACAGTTCCTATATGAGCTGTGAGATCAGCGTCTGCCCTGTTTGCTAATGGAATTTAAAAGACCTGTTTCTTTCGTTTCTTATATGGCAATAATGTTCCACCTTCCATATTACATTATAACCATTTTGGCCATGAATATTCAGTAAGTATTAACATCTCGAAAAAACCAACATATATAACGGGGAAAGGGTTAAACACACCCCATATAAGCCGGTGTGTAGTATGCTGAGGAGAGCAAATAAACATGAAAACTGATAAAACTGGCGTTCTCTCAAAATTGTCGATGCGTTTGCTTAATATTTTAGGATTTTGAAATATGTCAGTTGAATAACATTTTTGACGCCTTAGATTTCAGGGGACCACACATAAATGTTTGAAATTTATGCAGACAGTTTGGATCCGATTAAGATTGCGAACAATCCGGCGTCAAAAGGCAGAAACAGGGGTATAACATAAATACTATCCAGAACATGGTTTAAAGTGCGCCAATAGGCTATTCCACACATGTGCTTATCTCCTCTGCTAGTAACGCATAGAGCGCATGCGCGATGACCGAAATACCTGTCTTCTGCTCCAACACCAGTAACGTAAAGAGTGAATGCACGATTACCAGAACACCTGTCTGCTAAAGATTCAGGAGTGATTAAAATATTTTTATATTAAAACAATGTCTCTACAAACCTTTTCTCGTACTATCCAAATAAATATTGTTTTCGCCCAGTGCAATGTTGCAGATACTCGGACTCGGAAGCAATCTCCTCGCACAGTATTTATTTATAGTATCTTATCGTAGTGAGCAGTGCAAGTGAAGGTTGAGTCACGCATGCGTGTGATGAAGCGTTTACAACTGCGCATGCTCTACAAAATCTGTGAACACGCCCAGATATGAAACATGACTGTGTGCAAGTACACACATCGCACACGTATACACATCAGTTATGTTCCGAGGTACAGTCAATATTTAGCTGGGATAGTTGTTTCAACTTACATTCCGGGGTTAACATTTCGAGCTAGGAAAAATGTACCTCGGAAGTTCAAAGAACCTCGGTATGTTGCTGTGTATTTATATGTTCAACCTCGGAACGTATGAAGCGCAAACGCACACACACACACGCACGCACGCACGCACGCACGCGTTGGCGTAGGACTTTGATTCAACGCCGTTTCAATGTATGTGACGTTGATTCAACTTTTATCAACGTTTAAACAACTGGTGCCCACTGGGCTGGGATTTGGTGGACACCCCCTCTTTCCAAAAATAACTGAATTTTGGCATTGTGTCTAAATTCACGTTGAACTATATCACTCCCATCAACATTTTTGAACATTACACTTAAAGGATCTCATCTACAACCCATACTCAAGAACACACAAAATGTTCTGTTGTTTTAACACTTATCCCATTTAAGAAGTATGGTTTCAAATGTTGTTGTTTCTTAGCATTCCCCGAGGAGAATGGGGTATGTATTGCGTGGTGCTGTCGTTTTGGGTAGAAGGCGCCTGTGAGGCCAGCACCGCCGACTTCGGCTCTCTTTGGTTTTCTGTCAGGGCCCCATATACATTTGGTGGAAACATTTATATAACTAAGAACGAATTTACTTCACTTTCATGATGCACACTTTTTAGGGTCAGTTTGTTATCTCGTATGTGAGGTCAGTTTGTTATAGATAAAGGAGGCGGTGTCATTGTACTATGACAAACTCGGTCATAGTACTATAACCGGGGGTCATAGTACTATATAATAACTCGACCTCGGTCGATCTACTATGGGGGTCAGTTTGTTATATGAGGGGTCAGATTTTCATATGTAAGGGGGTTCATAGTACTAAGACTCCCCAGTCATAGTACTATAACCGACTGTCATAGTACTATATAATAAATCGAACGACTGTCATAGTACTATATAATAAATCGAACCCCGGTCGATCTACTACAGGGGTCACTTTTCCTCATTACACCGGCAAATATCGCAAACTGCCAAATAATAGTATAGACCCAGATCAAGATCATGTTATATTTGATAAAAGTGGTAGCATACAGCATGCATGCGTCGTGAAATTTTCCCGGAACAGCTAAGGAAATACACTTCAGACATGATGATGGTGGTGATTTGTGCTGATTAATCGAACATTTTTATAGGACGATAACAAATAATAACTAAATAAGTTCTAATTGTGTGCAAATTACAACCGGGTTTGGGTTTTGGATAAAACTTTGAATTATTCAATCTATAAATAGTTTTAACAAAGTATATTTGATAAAAAAAATGTCCTAAAATATTAAATTACATATTAAAATGCCAGTTATGTACAAAAAATAGAATACTTAAAATTAAGAATGTTCAGACTTGGGTTTAATTTAATGTAGTATTTTTTTTATTAGGTCTCAAATTTTTCATGACATTTTAGATAATGATCGCACAATCAATGAACAACAAATATAATTTCTGTGATAATTATGATTGTAAGTATTAAGTGTCATTCATTTATAATGAGATCAATAAAATGTTGTATAACAAACACAATTTTAACATTTAAAAAAACAGACCACTTTTTATCAAATATAACTTGATTAAGATCTGGGTCTAATTGTGAAATCGGCAGTTTGCGATAATTGCCAGCACGCACCTGTTGCATTGGCTAACATCAAATGCTTATACAGTAAAACCTCTGTTAACCGGAATTCTAGTAGAGAAGAATTTAGATATTTTCGGCAGGTGACTGCTTAATGCAGGGTGAAGTCATGCAGAAAGCTCCTATGACTGCTTAATGCAGGGTGAAAGTCATGCAGAAAGCTCCTCTAGGAGCTTTCTGCATGACCTCCACCCTGCATTAAGCTGTCACCTGTCTCCAATACCGATATTTATACTAAATTTAACGTCCGGTTAAGAGAGGTTTTACTGTATTATATTGATAAAACACTAATAATGTTGAAGAAATGTGTATATACATAGAATCTACCACTATTTAGCTCACCTGGCACAAAGTGCCAGGTGAGGTATATTGTGAGGGGGCAGTGTCCGGCGTCCGTCGTCGTGCGTCGTCAACAATTTACTTAAACATCTTCTTCTCTGAAACCACAAAGCCTAGAGCTTTGATATTTAGTATGTAGAATCATCTAATGGTCATCTACAAAGATTGTTCAAAATATGTCCCCCGGACCAAAAATGACCCCGCCCTGGGGCTTATCAGTTTTTCTTAGGAAAATCTTTAAAAATCTTCTCTTCTGAAACCGTAAGGCCTAGACCTTTGATATTTGGTATGTAGCATCATCTAATGGTCCTCTACTAAGATTGTTCAATTTATGACCCCCGGACCAAAAATGGCCCCGACCCGGGGCTTATCAGTTTTTCATAGGAAAATCTTTAAAAATCGTCTTCTCAGAAACCGTAAGGCCTAGACCTTTGGTATTTAGTATGTAGCATCATCAAATGGTCCTCTACCAAGATTGTTCAAATTATGACCCCCGGGTCAAAAATGGCCCCGCCCCAGGGCTTATCAGTTTTTCTTAGGAAAATCTTTGAAAATCTTCTCCTCTGAAACCGTAAGGCCTAGACCTTTGATATTTGGTATGTAGCATCATCTAATGGTCTTCTACAAAGATTGTTCAAATTATGACCCCCGGACCAAAAATGGCCCCGACCCGGGGCTTATCAGTTTTTCATAGGAAAATCTTTAAAAATCTTCTTCTCTGAAACCGTAAGGCCTAGACCTTTGGTATTTAGTATGTAGCATCATCTAATGGTCCTCTACAAAGATTGGCCCCAATCTGAAGCTTACTTATTTTTACATAGAAATACAGTGTATGCATATGTCTATAGTAACAAGGTGAGCGATTTAGGGCCATCATGGCCCTCTTGTTTTTTAATACAAGAATGCAATCATTAAATAGAAGTTCATGAAACTGTAGGATGGTTGATCCTGACATGAAACTCCACACCTAAAGTATGGCTTGATACGCATTAGAGGTCGGATAAGTTAAGTAAATCTAAATATTTTTAAGAGTTCCTTAAATGTTTTGCTCTAAACCCTACTCTGTGACCACTCTTTAGAATCGTCTCTTCAAGACCATTCTAAAGAGTGGTCACAATATAGGGTTTGGTGGAGAAATGACTATTTTTAGCTCACCTGGCACAAAGTGCCAAGGTGAGCTATTGGGATGATCCTATGTCTGTGCGTACGTGCGGGCGTCAACAATTTACTTAAACATCATCTTCTCTGGAACTACAAAGCCAAGAGCTTTGATATTTGGTATGTAGCATAATGTAATGGTCCTCTACAAAGATTGTTCAAATTATGTCCCCCGGGCCAAAAATGGCCCCGCCCCGGGGCTTATCAGTTTTTCATAGGAAAATCTTTAAAAATATTCTTCTCTGAAACTGTAAGACATAGACATTTGGTATGTAGCATCATCTAATGGTCCTCTACTAAGATTGTTCAAATTATGACCCCCAGGACAAAAATGGCCCTGCCCAAGGGCTTATCAGTTTTTCATTGGAAAATCTTTAAAAATCATCTTCTTCTCTGAAACTGTAAGGCATAGACCTTTTGGTATTTGGTATGTAGCATCATCTAATGGTCCTCTACTAAGATTGTTCAAATTATGACCTCCAGGACAAAAATGGCCCCGCCCCAGGGCTTATCAGTTTTTCATAGGAAAATCTTTAAAAATCTTCTTCTCTGAAAATGTAAGGAATAGACCTTTAGTATTTGGTATGTAGCATCATCTAATGGTCCTCTACTAAGTTTGTTCAAATTATGACCCCCAGGACAAAAATGGCCCCGCCCCGGGGCTTATCAATTTTTCATAGGAAAATCTTTAAAAATCTTCTCCTCCAGAACTGTAAGGTCTAGGCCCTTGATATTTGGTATGTAGCATCATCGAATGGTTTTCTACCAAGATTATTCAAATTATTACCCCTGGGTCAAAAATGGCCCCGCCCTGGGGCTTATCAGTTTTTCATATGAAAAGCTTTAATAATCTTCTACTCCAAAACTGTAAGGCAGAGACCTTTAATATTTGGTATGTAGCGCTATCTACAAGTTTTCTACCAAGATTGTTCAAATTATGTCCCCTGGGTTGAAAATGGCCCCGCCCAGGGGCATATCAGTTTTTCATAGGAACATTTTAAAAAATCTTCTTCTCTTAAAAATCTTTAAAAGTCTTCTCTGAACTTGTAAGGCATAGACCTTAGATATTTTGTATGTTGCATGATCTAATAGTCCTCTACCAAGATTGTCAAATTATGAACCCCGGATCAAAAATGGCCCCGCCCTGGGGCTTAACAATTTTTCATAGGAAAATCTTTAAAATATCTTCTCCTCCAAATCTGTAAGGTCTAGACTCTTTATATTTAGTATGTAGCATCATCTAATGGTTTTCTACCAAGATTTTTCAAATTATGTAATCTGTCATTGAAATAATTAATCTGTTACGAACAGGTGAGCGATTAAGGGCCATCATGGCCCTCTTGTTTATCAAATGTATGGGTCTGAACTATGATTTGGCGGTTTAGTATAACTGATGCCGGCACGTGCCTATTTGAAAAGCTAACATCAAATACATAACCACGACATATATGTACAAACCTAATCCCTATATAATATAAGGTGGACGAACAGACTTTAGGTCTACTATATAAAATAAGGTCGATGAACGCAGATGTTGACTAAACGGCCATCACCCTCTATCGATTATAGGTGTCAGACGCGTGACCAATTCATAAATACGACAATCTTCAAATACGTTTAGACATCAAAGTATACAAGTTGGCTTCCTTTTAAACGTATATGTCTCTGGTTAGTTTGTTTGTTCCCAAGTATAACGCAGGCGATAATTTTGTATAGTCATTGCACATATATACTTCAGACCTGACATGGAGGCGATCACTTTTAGGAGTGTCTAATTAAGGTCAAGGTCATACATCAAGGTTAAAGGTAAATTTGGGGAAGTGATCTAGTGTTTCACAAACACATCTGGTTGTTTATATATTGATTTTTCATCAATCCATTAACAGCCTGGGACTAGACCAGTGTCAAGTACTACATTAACCCATTACCTCATAGGCTAATTTAGACACAACCTCTTTGAATGAATCTACCGAAAAGGAGCATTTACTAGAGAAAAGGAAAATTTTAGAATTTTGCAGTTTTTAAACCATTGCGATAAATAGAGCAATTGCTCTGTTTATCAAAATGGTTTTATTAAGTAACCTTTACAGAGGCGTAGAAAGGCGTATTTATGGAGGAAAGGGTTAAAAGTTTTACATAAATACTGGCAACATGTAAGTGATTTAATATTAATGTGTTCGTTTACAATATTGTCTATGTCCGGTGATTTATTATTTTTCAAAGATATTGCAGCAGTCATAATTATGTTTTTTTCAGATAATACAAGAAGGACTGCCAATTTGGAGGTCAGAGCAGCAATGTCATGGTGCCATTGAAATGGTTTGGCCTTATGAAAACCGAGACTAGAAACGCTACTCCTAGTCACACCCTGAGGAAATACATGGATGGACTTTTCAATCCATGGGATTTACAAGCGGAGACAGCGACATCTATCCAGTCTATGAGTGGAGAACGTAGGGAGTTGTTTGATGCACATCAGCGGAAGTATAATATATACATTGTATATTTATAAAAAAAAACATATATCACTATAGTTCCATATCTGCATGCATAAAAAAATATTAGTCGGATTTTTCTGTAAAAAATCACGGCTTAAAACCGGGCAGTTGAGCAGGCGGACGCCATTGTTAACAAAACTTTAACATTGCTTATAAATTCTAAACTACTTAAGCTAGATTCTTCTGAGAGTTCTATTTGATGGTAAGCCATTTTAATGTCCAGTTTGCTAAATATCTTGCTTTGGTTGATGTCTTGCAGAACTTCGTCTACCGTTGGAATTGGATGTCGCACCCGTTTCACAGCACTGTTTGCCTGTCTCATATCTAAACATATCCTGATATATCCATGTGGTTTTGGTACAATTACGATCGGTGATGCCCGTGAAGTTGGTCCTTCCACATGTTCGATTATGTCCTCTGCCTCGAACTCGTCAAGCTTTTTGCTGAGTTTGTCCCTTAAGTTGTATGGAATACGTCTGGTGTACTGTACAACTGGTTCCACCTCGTTATCGATTGGAATCTTGAGCTGGTATTCCTTCAATTTCCCTAGCCCATCAAAAATATCATTGTACTTCTCGAACAAACTGTTCAGCATTCTCGGAGTCTGATTCAACATTTCTGACAATTTTCAGCACTCCTAGTTCCATGGCTGTGTCACAACTAAGTAACGATTAAGCCTTTCCTTCGATTACTACGAATTCGACGTTATTCACGATTCTGTCCTGGTACCCTAGATCTGTCCGAAACATTGCTGCTACTGTAAGCGCTTGCTTGGATCCATAAGCATAGAACATTTTGTTCCTTTTCTCATTAGTGCACTATATTTTGTTTTGTTTCAGATATTCCCATGTTTTTGTCCACAGTGTTACTACAAGATCCACAGTCAATTATTATTTTTGTCTCAACGCCACCTATTTGTACTGAAATGGATGTTGTTTTTGGGTATTTGTCATACATACTAAATGTAAACTCTGGTGTTTCTTCTTCACTGCTAGAGTTGTTAGTGACATGACGAATTTTATTTTTAGGTTTCACTGGGTTGGCACTTTTGCATTTTCTTTAAAAATGTCCTACCTTCTTGCATTTTCGACAGCGTTTGTCTTTTGCTAAGCATTTTGGATCTTTCGCCATATGACCTTTGTACCCACAATTGTAACACTCCATGTCTGAATTTGTCTGACCTCTCCGTTTGAAATTTGGTTTGATTGTTAATATCACGTAAAGTTGCCAAAGTTAAACCCGTTCCCTTCTCCAATAAATTACGACGTAGACGTGCAGAAAAAACATTTCTCCACTCGCGAATTTGCTCACCAGTGTTTGTGAATTCACAAGTTTCAGCTCTCTCTCGTAGACGTGTTATGAACTGCTCAACTGTCCCTGTTGACGCTTGTGTTAATTGGTGAAACATGTCTTTCATATGGAATATCGAACTGTGGCATAAAGTAATCGTCTAGAGATTTGACAGCCTTTGCATAGACTTCAACCCCGTCACCTTCCGGCAAAGTGTCACAAATATCTTGGACAGCCATTCCAGCATTGTGCAATAGTAACGCTTTCTTCTGCTCAACTTTAATAACACCACGTCCTTCTGCATACAAGTACGCAATTGCTGCAAGAGTGCAGCAAAGGAATTGTGCACGGCCTAAAACACATGAGAAGTTTCATGTTTGTAGCTATTGACTAGGTAATATACTTTTTGAGTCATGGACCGGACCAAAAGGTCGTATGAAAACTCTATGATGTGACTTGTCAATGATTGATTGATTGATTTCGATTTAAGGTCGCTTTTAACAGCATTTCAGTCATATCGGGACGTCCAGCTAATTACTGGTGGAGGAAGACCCCAGATGCCCATTAAACATTTTTTCATGTACAAATCAGCAATTGGGTACAACCACCGACCTTCCGCAAGCCAGCTGGAAGGCTTTCCTACTTGAAAATTTCGGACTGGCCCAGACCGGGCACAAACTCACAGCGGTGAGGATGTGAGTGATTGTTAGTCACAGTGACCGTAAACACTCGGCCGCGACTTGTCAATTTTATTGAGTGGTGAAAACATATGGGTGGGTTGAAGCTTGGAGCAATAACTTTTGCAAATAAGTGGCTTACAAATTTGTATTTGGGGTACTGAATATCTGAATTTGAGATGATATACAAAATACTGTTTTAAACCAATTAGACAATGAATAATGTTGAAATACATTGTTTCAAAACTATGCAAAAGCTGTGGTGAAAATTAGAATGTTACTTAGACTAGTTGAAATTTGGCACTAGGAGTTATAATGATTATAGAATTGTTTGTAGTACGTACATAAGATATGATACATGTGTAACGTGTACCGAGCTTATCTGAGCTCCGAGACGCAAATGTACAATTTTCCTTGGGCTGCTTAGCCTATATGATTGCTAAACTAACTTTATGTATGTATACACAACTATAATTATTTAAATGATTTACAATGATTAAATGCGGCTCCTTGCCTATAAAACTATCAAACATTAGTTTGAGAAAAAGAACCACTTTAATATGTACAAAACAATAAAAACCGTCACAGACTTCGAAGCTTACTTTCTCAGACCAAAAACACACAACACACTTGCTTCGAACCTTAAAAGTCTGACTTTACCAAAATACCTGCTTCTATACAGCTTGCCATATAAACCTGGTCTGTAAACACCTCCAAACCTATCCCGGAATAGATGAAACACGTCAGCTTTTAAAGACCTTGCGTAGATATTAACGAGCGGCGACCCAGAGCTAGTTCTAGCAGAGCCCCTGCATTTCAATAATGCTGGAGTTAACTAGGCACTTGTCTAAAGTCCCCGTGTTCGCCAGTATGTACCAAAGCTGGCTACCTCTCTGCCCGAAGACAGAGCTGCTTTTATACCGGTCTGTTCAATGTGCGCCCCCTAGCGACATTATAAAGTAATTTCCAAGCATCTATGGAAACCTTCCAATGATTGAGCAGTTGCTAATCTTTTAATGAGCGTCTAGTGACAAATCAATTCAATCGGTAGAAATAACTGAATAATCATAATAATTGGATAATAGGGTCTATGTTTAACAAGTCTAATGCTCATACAAACAAATTAGAATGAAAACAAACAGTATATAAGTACCCTCAAAGTCTTTCTCTGCTTGAGATTAGGAGTGCACTGTCTGTAGTAAATGAAGTAGATTCATACAAGGGAGGTAACTTTTTAACAATCTATATTTTCGTCACACATGATCTGTAAATATAGTATATGTAGTTATGTTCTATTTTTGTCAAACATAACATAACTATCATAATAAAGGAACACAATATTTGGCAAGTCTAGTGATCATTAGCACAATATATACATGTACAGTATAACCTGGCTTGTTCTGAAAATTGAATACCGCTTAAGCCGGTGCTAGGGGCGTGAGCAGTGTTGCACTTTCAATTACTGTTCATGAACAGACTCAATAAAACCGAGTCTGCAATTTTCTCTTTTTGTGTTGCAATTTTTGCTCTCGGGGGATCACCTCCCTTCAGAATTTATTATCCGACACTTGGTTAATAAAAAACCTGCTTTATTCGACAATGATGTTCGATCCCAAATGTTGAATACCATATAGTTGAACCTCGATAACTTGAGGTCGCTGAAGTTGAACTTACCCTTATTTGCAAGTTAAAGTGTGGCTATGTCACGTGTTAACTTTGAAATAAGAGTAAGTTCGACTTACGGGAATTCAAGCTATCTGAACTCAACTAAAGGGATACTGTTCAGTTGGACTTAAGCGACATCTGCTGTAACTGATACACTGCTTTATCCGTCATCCACAGTTGGTATTGAAGGATGTGGGATAAGGTAGGTTATACTGTATAAGGGAAAAAAATAAACTAATTAACAACATGGCACTTAACATGTGATTATATAAGCATAACTCATGAATAAAACTTGGAGCAGAATTTGTTATGGGGGATAAAAAAATATTTTAGGAAGGAAACATGACTGATGATAAAGTTAGGAGTTATTCATGGAAAGATTTAACTGTTTTTGCATTTACTTTGTCACTGAAATAGGATATAGTGAGTTTTGCATCGTAGTGCAAATAGAACTGAGTCTGTGAATACATGTATATTCATGTAACATGCTTATATCAATTGTACAGGTGCAGATATATAACCATTAAGAACATATTTGTTTAATAGTATGGTATGAAATGAAAGAAGGTGCACATTTAAAGAACACTATTTTTATAAATATGCAAACCCCTGTGATGTGACTACTTCATGAAATCATGTTGAAGCAATCATTCCATTGAGTGGTCAAAACATGTGGTTTGGTTGAAGCAGGAAGCAAAAACTTTAAGAAATACATGTACAGTGAAATGTCGATACTTCGACATCGCTTAAGTCGAACTAACCCGCATTTCTTCAGCTAAATTTCAATGATTCGTACTCGTTTATGTCAAACTTACTCTTATTTCGGAGCTAAAACGTGGCTAAAACGTTTTAACTTCGAAATAAGGGTAAATTCGCCTTAAGCGAGTTCGTAATATCGAGTTTTGACTGTAAGTGGTTTACACCGTTTTATCTGGAGCATTACATATGTAAACAAGAGCCACTATGGCTCTAACAAGATGAGTAGATTAGACAATGTGAAACTATTAATGCAAGGGCATATAAAAAGGTAAGAAGTGGTCTTTTGAGTGTTAGAAACCCTTTTCTGTGATGATTTGACATAATGACCAAGTTTCATATCTGACATGACCAATATTTGATCCTGACCTAGATTTCAATAATGAGAAGTGTAAAATACTTTGAAAAAGTTACACACCCACAGTCATTCGCAACAGAACATTCAAATACAAACAAGCAAGGTTTTACGCAAGCGTAAAATGGCTGCGTAACATGTGTTTAAGCAGGGTAGAAGAAAAAGAGGGAGCACTATTGTTTAGTACTTTTAATTAACATATACATTGGGAAACATGACTGTAATGTATAAATTAATAGCAGAAACGGGGGAATGTTTTAATGAGCCATGATGCATAATACCTGTGTATGACACCAATAATACACATTACGTCACAGATCAATTGCTGAAACACACTGACGTAGAAACCATTATCACACTAAGTGATGTTCACAAGGCATACAAACTCCCATACTTACAGTCTACATGAAATTATTCGAATAGGTCGACTCATTGCCCATTAACTTGTTCACTTATATTGTCCCCAAATTAAGAACAGTTTAGTATAAGATATACATTTAAATTGAAGCAAATTCATGCACAATTGTGAAATATGCAAAACGGTCAACAAAACCACGAGTAAAAGGTCTCAGCTAAATAACTTTACCAAAACCAAAATGCAAACAAAAGACTTATATGTTTATGTACAAAATGATTTTAAACCAAAATCGCGTATACTAAGCGTGCTAAGAAAATATGAAACAAAAAAATAATTTAAGCTTCCACCAAGGATCGAACCCACGACCTCGCATTTCCTAGTCCATCGTTATAACCCCTGGACCACGCTGACAGCTATGCTTGGCAATCTGATTTTAATCAGTTATACTTAATTTACTAGCGTTTTCACTGAAACTGGTACATGGCAGAAAAGAAAGAAATAACCCCGACTTAAATATGCTAAGAAAAATATATGAATCAAAATAAATAAAATAAATTAATATATATAAATAAAAACATGTTTCACAGTAAACCATAGTTATCACGACAACTTAGCCACGAACTGACATTTTTTTCTACACATTTCTAGACCGCAGAAACGCACAGCCCAGAGCACACTTGACAAACCATATCAGTATGTGGGGGCCGTGCAATAACTGAAATGATCTCTTCCATCTCTTCCATCTTTGTGCTAATGCAGACGAATCACCACTCAGATCAAATGGTTGGAGTCCTCCTACTTCTGGTAAAAACTTGGACATTGTCAATGCAAAGTACAACAACTTGAAAAGCGTATAAATTGTTAATATTCAAAGCACAGGCCTTAGGCTCATGAAATATGTTTAAAATAAGTTAAAATGTCCCTAAATTGACGTTTTATAACATTTGGGGCCGAAAAAATAAAGCTTGGGGCGTTTTGAGACAAAGCTGAAATTTCGTATATTCTATATAAGAGAAAGGCAAATAACTCTCGGGCCATCCGATCATCGGGTGCTCCGCTTCAACTGCAATTATTTTCGATCGGAGGGGAATTTTCCCACAAAACAAAGATTATATAGAAAGAAAAATGTTTTATCTACACGCTGGTACCAAATATCCTATACTTTGTCTCCGTTTTAGCGAGTACGAGGGGCAAATACTTTCAGAAAACCGTGGTTTTTATTTAGTCGGAAACTATATAGTTGGCGACAAAGTGCTCGATTGCACTAAAATCCATATTCGGGAGCGAATCTGACGCTCTTTTTTTGGTAGATCCTGATGAGAAATGATGAAACATGTTCAAAAAGAATTTCACATACCGGTGACAATGCATTCTACTGCCACAGATCCGATTATATCCTTTGCAACACTTCAACGCTAACAGACTCCACCATTTTGCCCAGCAAGCATCTATTCGAATTGATTTAGTTAACCGACTTGTCAATTATGTAAACATTCAAATTATGGAACCCTGCTTTCTTCGTGATGGTGCTCGGCGAAGTGGGGAACCAGTATGTATTCTTCGGAGCGCTTGACACGTTAAAATGAAAGTAGCCGTTTCTGGTCCTCGGAATTGTCCGAAAAGATTTAATCGGATCTGTGGCAATAAAATGCAATGTAACTGATATGTAAGATTCCTTGTGAAACTATTTCATCATTTCTCATTAGTATATACCAGAAAGAAGCGTCAGCTTCGCT
>OY755248.1:13523775-13578252 GCA_963576725.1 Azorinus chamasolen | reverse complement strand
AATAAAAACAAGGCAGTCCAAAGGACAGCTATATCCCCCACCGCCGCCACCTAAATTAAGACATTGACCTTAAGGTGATACCTTCCAGTTGTTAAGAAAATAGGATGCGGAAACAAATATAATGGAAACTGAAGGTAAGAACACGACTTTCAAATGTGACCTTGACCTTGAGCCGACATGACTGCCACATGTGTTCTGCACATCATCTCAATTCGGTTAATATTTGACTCAAGTTTTATCAAAATCCTTCAAATGGTTTAGAAGATATGGAGCGGACACGAAATGTAATGGAAATTGAAGATTAAATCACTTGGCCTTCAAATGTGACCTTGACCTTGAGCCGACATGACTACCACATATGTTCTGCACATTGTCTCAACATGGTTAACATTTGAGGCAAGTTTCTTGAAAATCCTTCAAGGGGTATAGGAGATAACGAAACTATAATGGAAATTGAAGGTAAGAACACTTGATCTTCAAATGTGACCTTGACCCGACATGACTGGCACATGTGTTCTGCACATCGTCTCAATTTAGCTAACATTTAACTAAACTTTTATGAAAATCCTTCAAAGGCTTTAGAAGATATGGAGCGGACACGAAAATGTAAGGAAATTAAAGGTTAGAACACTTGACCTTCAAAAGTGACATTGACCTTGAGCCAACATGACTGCCGCATGGGTTCTGCACATCGTCTCAATTCATTTAATATTTGACTCAAGTTTTATGAAAATCCTTAAAAGGGTTTAGAAGATATGGAGCGGACACGAAACTGTAATGCAACTGAAGGCTTAAACACTTGACCTTCAAATGTGACCTTGAATTTGAGCCGACATGACTGCCACATGTGTTCTGCACATCGTCTTAATTTGGTTAACATTTGACTCAAGTTTTATGAAAATCCTTCAAAGGGTTTACAAGATATGGAGCGGACACAAAAATGCAATGGAAATTGAAGGTTAAAACCCTTGACCTTCAAATGTGACCTTGACCTTGAGCCGACATATCTGCCACATATGTTCTGCACATCGTCTCAACTTGGTTAACATTTGAGGCAAGTTTCTTGAAAATCCTTCAAGGGGTATAGGAGATATGGAGCGGACACGAAATTGTTACGGACAGACAGACGGACGGACAGACGGACAGACAGACAGACGGACAGACGAAGGCCATTCCTATAACCCCCCTCCGCTATGCGGTGGGGGATAAAAATGGCTGAATTCGACGACGATTTCCTGCAGACAATTGATTTCGATGCAATTGATGTAGTCTGCTCGTCAAAACAGACTCAGTTGAAAATGGAACATGAATTACAGGGCCTTAATCAACCACCAGTACCAGGAAGATTTGCAAAAGTGGGCAATGATCAGCTATCGGGTTATTTTGATGCAAATCAATCTACATCAACAAAGAGAAATACCCGGTGGGGTATGAAAATATTTCAAGGTAAGAGTAGATTCCTGTCAATTTGAAACAATCATTACAACGCTATTCAGGATAGGTGTTCATGTGAAGATTAACCCTTTCCCTCATGTAAACGTGTTTTCAAGCATTTGCAAACAGAGTAGACCCAGATCAGACAGCTCCTAGAGGAGCCATCTGATTAGGGTCTGCTCTGTTTGCTAATGGAATTTGATAGATTTGTTCCTTTACGTTCTAAAATGGCTACAATGCTCCATCTTCCATATTTCGTTGTAACTATTTGTCCAGGAATAGTCAGTAGGTATTGAAATTTGAAATAAACACAGAACAGGGAAATGGTTAATTGAGTTACCCACCTATATTTGCCAATTTCAGTTTATTCCATTCTTGAATTTTTAAGATAGATTAGATAGTAGCTTAAAGCATGCTGAAAGTAAACAAAAAATGCTTTTTTAAAACACTGTTTACCCAGTTCAAGATGTTAGCTGTACATGAAATGTTTAGATTCTTGAAAGTAATTTTAAATCACATTCATTGATTTCAGACTGGCACTCAAGTGTGTTTGGTGATGTTTTGGACCTGGATGATGTTCCGCCTTCAATTTTGGCCGAGAAACTTGCTAAGTTCTACTGTGAAGCCAGGCCACAAGATGGAAGCTCTGGTGGATTTTACCACAAAAATACACTCAAGAACATAAGAGCGGCAATAAATAGACATCTCCAGGACATAAGGCGTCACATTGATATAGTTAGAGACAAGGACTTTGTGTATTCAAATAGAATTTTGAATGGCTTATTGAAATCAATGACTGCAAGTGGTTTATCAAAACCAACTAAACATAAACAAGTTATACCCATTTCAGATTTGGTAAAAATTCAACAATACATGGTCAGTGCACCAACAAACCCAATAGTTTTAAGACAGTGTGTATGGTATCAGCTAGCTATTCACTTTTGTAGTAGGGGGTTGGAATTCCACCATCAGTTAAACAAGAGATCATTTGAGTTCCTGTCCGATGAAAATGGACATGAATATGTCAAATTAACCCATGAAACATGCCAGAAGAATTTTCAAGGGGGCTTACAATCAGATGAGGCTCAGCATGACAAGCGCATGTATGCCACAGGTCAGGCAAACTGTCCTGTGGAAATGCTGCGCCTTATTATTAAAAAGACTGTTCCAAAGGCTCAAGCTCTTTTCAATTCATGTGTGCCAAATGCTGAAAACAATCCACAAAATTTTGGCTGCTGGTTTGATGATAAGCCCCTTGCTAAACGCACGTTTGCAAATTTTCTTCCAGATATCTGTAAGTCAAGTGATTGTTCAGGAAGATACACAGCCCACTGCCTAAAGGCAACAGCCATTACTCAAATGAATGACGCTGACTTTGAGGCACGGCATATAATGTTCATGTCTGGCCATAGAAATGAAAGTTCTATCAGATCCTATAATAGGAACTTATCTTCTGAACAGAAACAGCTGCTTAGTAGATCCCTTTGCTCCGTGTCATCTACAGCAACCATGTCTGAAACTGATAAAAACAAGCAAGTTTCAGAGCCAATGAGTGCAAACAGGTTGGTTGTACCTAGCTGTCTTGAAAATGTGCAAAAGTTTAGTTCTTCCACTAATTCATCTCAGATGGGTTTCATGTCCAATGCCACATTTCATGATTGTACTTTTAATCTACAGTTTAAATGAACCCATTATGATTATCCCATAAAAGGGAATTTTTCATGCACTGATTAATACATAAAAAACATTCTCTGGTGTTCATGAGGTTATGCAATGCAAAGCGGGTGTGCCTAAAATAAGCAATGACGGGTTATGACCAGTTATGACGGGTTATGACGGGTTACGACGGGTTATGACGGTTTGTGGCCAGTACTGGCAAGTAATAACGGCATATAAGGATCAATTTAGTTATATTGTAACCTTTTACATTGAAAATATAAAAAAAAACGAGTTTATACCTTATGTTTTTTGTTTTTGATCGATAAATCCAATCCGGACATTAGCCCCCTCCCGATCCGGACATTAGCCCCTCCCTTCATCTGAAAGTAAAGATACTGTTGTTTTTTCTCCCCTAGAGCATGTCTCCTGAAAATATTTCGCGGAATTGATGCTCTGTTACTATCTCACCTGTTGTTTAAAGAAATGGAAGTTTATTATTATTATTATTTAATCGTATGTTGTTGTTTTTTATTTGTAGGTCGGCCTTCCGTCGTCGAGGCTCCTGCCCCTATCCGAAAGTAAATATGCTGTAAAAACACTATTGGTCTTTAATTATAATATTGCTTATGCAAATCAGTTCTATAAATATTTTTTGATGATCTCTACGACCAAAAACCATGTCCTATTCCATGTGTTTTAATAATATTGTTGTTGATAAAGCGTCGGTCGTGTGAATATATATCTCGGTAAAGACGGCTTGCCGGCTATCGCAACGCACCTGCTCGGCTATCGCATCGGACAATATAAAGACCTCTTACCTACAGTGGAATATCTATCTTAAGATAGATCACGTTGCATGAAATGATGAAATTCACTATCCAAACATGGGGCTGGTAATAAATGTACATACATGTAATGTATATCATAAATTACCTTTGTGTGAGAATGTAATATTCCAAATAGAATGAAACACAAACTGCTTGTTGCACATTCTGTCATGGCTAATCCGAATCCAAGTCCACCTCTTCTAAAGGTATTTCACTTACCTAGTAGATCAATTAAATCAAAAAGTGACAAACAATGTAATGTAGCAAACTGATAGAAACTGCGACAAACAACTCATTAATCTACCAAATATGAGATAAACTTCTGTATGTAACATGTAAATTCATAGCAGATTTTAGATGCTCGCGCTCCTATTCAAACATGATTAACCCGTGCAATTTGTTTGATATATGCCACCACTGACTGTTTAGATCCAGTTTTATCTATAAAATACAGTAGAACCTATTTTAGAGGCCATGCAAAAGAGGTTGACTTGAACTTTGGGCCTTTTGTATTATTTTTGCCTTGCTTTTTAATACTCTCGTGTTCAGTAAAGGAGTGTTCTATAGTATGTGTCGGGAAAGTGCATAGATTGGCCGCTTCGGTGTTTTTCGTGTTTTCCCCTCCTCCTTCTTTCACCAACTTCAATATTTCGCCCATTCCTCTCTCCATTTCACCATCAATCTCACACCTACTCTATCTTTCTCTCCACCCCTTCTCTCCCCCAACATGTCACCAATTCTCTAGCTTTCCTCTATCTCAACATCCATCCGTCTCTCCCCCACATTCTTTCCCCTATCTTCCCCGCTCTTCTTCTCTCTTCTGTCACTCTCTCACCATCCCCCGTCCCCTCTATCCTAACTCTTTCCTTCTCACCTCTTTCTCTCCATCTTTTGTCTGCCTCTATCACGCCATCCGCCCTCACACTCTTCCCCCTATCTCACTATTTTTCATCACTCTATCAGTCTCTCCCCTAACACCCTCCCCTATCTTCCTCACGCTGCTATTCCCGCTCTCACCACCCCTCTATCTGTCTCTCCTTCTATCAGCATTTCTCCATCAGTCCACATTTTCTGTCTCCTTCTCCACCCCTCACTATTACACCCACTTGCTCCTTCCCCTCCCCCAGCCCCAAGTCCATTTCTTTGTCTACCCTCTCTCCTTCCATCTCACCAGTCCCCTCTATATTTCTCACACCGCATCCTCTCCTCGCTCCCATCTTTCTTTCCTTTGCCCTTCATACATCTCACCCTATCTTCCCATCTCAGCCCATCTTTTCTGTTTTACTTCTCTCTTCGTTCTTTCTCCCCCTATCTCACCATCCCTCTTTTCCTCACTCTCCAGCCATATATGTCAATAGTATTGTCCCCTCTCTCAAGAAATCATTCCCCTGGCCCCTCTGTCATACCACCCTTCTCTTCATCTCCCACCCCGTCTCCCGTTCCCCTGCCCCATACCATCCATCCCTCTCTATCTTCATCTCCCCATCTCTTTCGCCTCTCACCCAACAAAACTGTATCCCATTGTGATAAATTGCTTTATTGCTCTAAATAGAGATATTGCTCTATTCGTCCTCTGATGTCTCCTCTCTCTTTCCATCCATCTCACCACTCCCTCCCTCCATCCATGCAACCATTTAGTATTTTGATATAAAATAATTATAACAGGGACAGTTTACAGTAATCATGCAGCATTGTGCTGCTCTAGAGAAAAGGAAAGGTTAGAAATGTGAAGATCTGAAATCACTGTGATAAATAGAGCATTTGCTCTCTATTGCAATGCAGCATTTTGATGCTCTACCGCGGGTAGACCCGGGCGTGTAACATGATCGTGATTATAATAGACTTTCATTTCTAATAGCTAATTAAAACAACAATGCTGCTTTAGAGAAAAGGAAAGGTTAGAGCTGTGAAGATCTTAAAACACTGTGATAAATAGAGCATTTGCTCTCTATTGCAATGCAGCATTTTGATGCTCTACCGCGGGTAGACCCGGGCGTGTAACAGGATCGTGATTATAATAGACTTTCATTTCTAAGAGCTAATTAAAACAGAATTTAATGGAACTAAGGTTGCGACAGTTTAAAAAACAGTTATATATTTATACAAATTTAAAGAATACACAATCATGCAGCATTATGATGCTCTACCGCGGGAAGACCCGGGTATGTAACACAATCGTGATCTATAATAGACTTTAATTTCTAAGAGCTAATTAAAACAGAATTTAAAAGGTGGGACAGTTTGCAGAAACACAAACATGCAGCATTAAATGGAACTAAGGTGTAACAGTTTACAAAGCAGTTACATATTTATACAAATTTAAAGAATATACAATCATGCAGCATTATGATGCTCTACCGCGGGAAGACCCGGGCGTGTAACACAATCGGTAATCAAATATAAGCTCTCTTTCAAAATACTTATTCTGTTCAGCTGAACTCTGTATGCTTCAAAAATATACCATCTTTTATGCATAACCAAGATGGTAAATATTTATAATGACTTTGCAAACAAGTATTGGTTACAGAGAGGTTTTACTGTAGATATGCCATTTAACGCCGTTGTAAACAGAGAAACCACAGATCAGGGTCTGCTCTGTTAGCTTATGAAATAATATAAATATGATTATGATGTCAGATGAGTCTGCCATGGCTAAGTATTTATGTATCCATTTTCCATTAGAAACAAATTACGATGTAAGGGTAGATAATTAACCCTTTACTCCACAGCTGTGCTCGTGTATGCGTTTTAACTAACGCCTTTGCAAAAAACAAATTAGATCCAGATTAGACAGTCCCTATAGGAGCTGTCTGTCCAGGGTTTGCTCTGGTTGCTTATGATATTATGTGATTCTTATTCTACAGTTTTTGTCATAGCAAAACAAAATTTCTGCTGTTCATGTACCATTGTAACAATGCAGACAGTATTTCTTGCATGAATATTCATGGAGTGCGAGCCGTATACTAAAAGTTCTCGTTGGATCTTTCTGTATTACTTGTTTTTTTGTATTGCATGTAAATGTTATTTGTTTGAGTATATTGTGTGGCAGCAAAACCCTTCTGAACCGGAATTCTGGTAGAGAAGAATTTAGATACTTTGAGGCAGGTGGTTGCTTGATTCTGGGTGAAAGTCATGCAGAGGAGCTTTCTGTATGACTTTCACCCAGCATTGAGCAGCCACCTGTCTCTAAGACCGAAAATTATTCTAAACTGAACGTCCGGTTTAAATGGGGTTTACTGTATTTTACTTCACTTTGATTGCATTCAGTATCAATTTTAAAAAAAAAAGTATTGGTTACACAATCTTCTATTCGCCGCCGAGTACAACGGCGAAAAGAAAAATACTGAAATTAAACTTGACATTTCTTTTACAATACTCAGCTGAATTTTGCACTTGTAGAAAAGATGCCATCTTATGTGTATGGTGAGATAATTTAAAGCGGGTTGGCAAAAAATGTTTTTTCGAACAATAATTGTGTTATCAATCTTCGTTTCGCCGTCCAACGGTGAAAAGAATAATTCTTATCCAAATAACATGAAATATTCACGCGTATACAATATACCATATCTAATGTATGATGCGATGTAAGGTGTGAACAAATAAACGATTTTATAAGCACTTATTGTTTCCGAATTTTTATTTCGCCCCCGAGTCCAATAGCGAAAAGAAGATTTTCCGAAATCAAACTTGAATTAATTTACAAAATAATATACCATGTACGTCGTGAATTTAAAACGTACTGGTAATGAAAAGAAAAGAATGACTTTATAAACAATCATTGGTTTCTCTGTCTTCTTTTCGCCACCAAGTCAAACGGCGAAAAGAAGATTACTGAAATGAAACCTAGCCTTTTCTTACAAAATACTTATTCAAATAAACTGATACTTTTCATGTCAGCTCCCGTATATTAAACAACAGCAGGGGCAGGGTTAGGATTATCAGTATAGTAGCGCACTTCTGTAATATTACTACCTGTTTAGCAGGGTTTGCTTTACGCCTGGCCGAGCGGTATACTTCAACCATTTCCTTTTTCACGCATATGCTAACAGAGTAGACCCAATTAAGACTGATCAGGAGCTGCTCCGTTTTAATACACCTGGCGTCAACAAGCCGGCTAATAAATATTCATGATATCTTTATTTCGTATATACTTTACAGGTAATGGGTAAAACAGCTGGGGACAGTTAATGATAATAATAAACCCATATAAGCACATCTGAAATGAATTGAATATACAGAACATGCATTTTATTTCCGACATCTTTATGAATACTTCAGCAGAATAATTTAATGTAGGTGCTACTAGACTATCAAATAGTCTACACATTCGGAGGTGGATTATTCTACCTGGTTTAATACAATGAACAAATTATGTAGCGAAAATGACGCATGTTGTGTTATTCGTTTCTGTGTCATATATGCCAGTTACCATTTTTAAAGAAGTACACTCCAAGATATTTAAATGAAGTAACTATTTGTAATGTTGTTTAAGTAAAATTCGTATCTTTTGTGTCTCCTCTTTCAAATATCACTAAATGTACTTTTGTTTTAGTTTCGTTAATTTTCAACCCCCATATATCGCAGTAATTTTGTATATCTAGCATTAATTGCAAGTTTTCTGGATTGTAGCTGAATAGTATTCTGTCGTCCGCGAATAATACCATAAATAGCTTAAGTTCATCGAAAGTTAAAATTCCATCTAAGTCTAAGTCTTGGTTAATATATTATGAAATATCATTAATGAAACATAAGACCGGAGCTCGGGTCTCCGTTTTTTATCCCTATATTTGAATAAAAATATCCCGAGTTTTTACCTTGATATCTCACACATGCCTTCACTTACATTGTGCATATTTCTTATTGCAAATAATTTCTTAGAGCTAACATTCTCGTTTATGAGCTTTTGTAATAGAA
This sequence comes from Azorinus chamasolen, assembly GCA_963576725.1. Taxonomy (NCBI): domain Eukaryota; kingdom Metazoa; phylum Mollusca; class Bivalvia; order Cardiida; family Solecurtidae; genus Azorinus; species Azorinus chamasolen. The sequence goes on along the minus strand of OY755248.1, from coordinate 13,569,418 downwards.
GTGTTCTGTTTAGAGTATCAAATATTATAAATATAGGCACTACGCCAATGTTAATCACACTTTTAAAATTGGATTAGCCTTTTGCTTGATAGTTAATTGTTTTTTTATGCATTTTCAAATAATTTCATCATAAAATAGCATTCGTGTGTCAAACAGCTGATCCAGATCTGATCTGATTTGGATCAAGAATGTTTGAAAAAATAACCAACCTTTAAAAATGGGCTTTCTTTCTTTTGTAATTCTCGTCTGTAAAAATCGCAGTCTTCAATATTTGTATATTTGATTTTTGCATTTTATTTCACCATAAAAACATATTTCTCTATGTATTGTCTTTGACGAATCTACTTTTGTACTAAAGTAGACGCTACATTTATTTGACACATGAATCTTAAAAACCAGGCGGTTGCTTAATGCAGGGCAAAAGTAATGTAGAAAGCTCCTATAAGAGCTTTCTACATTACTTTTAATCTGCATTAAGCTACCACTTGCATTAGAGACCACATAAGTATACCTTATTATGATCGCCTAAGACAGATTACACTGAATAAAACGTTTTGACGCACTGGCAGTTTGACACAAGGACCGTCACCCATGTATATCAACTATTCAATCATTTTTACCGTTTAAAAATAGCTTTAATTTATAAATTCAATTCACTGTTTTGACTGTCATCCTACATAACGTCATATATCGAAACATTACGACTTCATTGTCAGTGTCTACAGAACTTGGGAGAGCTATAATTTGGTTATGATCTAGACTAATGGATGTTTATTGAAAGGAAAATGTTTGAATAATCCAATATAACATAATTAAAATCATCAAACAGAGAAAAATGCCATTTTAGCCACAGCACTAATGTCTCTCTTTTTTTGGTTAATCACTCAGCTACATTAACGCTCCGTCTACATGGAAACTAATAAGATACAACCAAACGGTAAGCTTTAAATGGTCGAGGTTTGTACAGTTTTCGGGTGTATCACAATATCCCCTCAATATAAAATCCTCTGATACAAAAGCCACTCACTACAGGAGCCCCTCACTACAAGAATACCTCATTCAAAAGCCCCTCACCAAAATGGTCAAGGTTTACCAAAGCCCCTCACTATGAAAAACGATACTAGCATTAATTAAACAACAGATTAGAGCCAGATCATATAGCTTTAAATTATAAGGAATCTCCTCCTTGTGATCTACAATGTTTATTTTGCAAGGAGTGTGCTAATTACCTTACTAAATGAATCTTTTTAAACCTGCCATTGAGCAAACAGGGTAGATCTAGATCCGATAGATGTAATTTTTATTTGGGTCTACCTTGTTTTGAAGTTAAGAAAAATAATTATAAAGGTGTTAGTTAATTGCGGTTATACAACTTATGCGTGTTTTATATACAATGATATTCACCTAATGAATATTCATTAATTGTCATTGAGAAAATAGGATAAAACCTGAGCAGAAGGCTGTGTTTCAGAATCTGTATGATCTGGATCTATTCTGTTTGTAAATAATTATAAGGAATATCCTTCTTGTGGTAATACAATTCATGGTATAATAAACATTGATAATTGTGTGTTATTAGCATATTACATTTACCAAACCTAATGAATGAATGACTTGTCTTTTAATAAGTGTTTTGATTTGACTTTACCTTTACCACGTAAAAGACGGATACCTGTACTTTTGAACCCCACCTTTCCCTTCAATTTCGTACAAGTTACTTCCCTTCGCCACAATATTTGACATTTCACCAAACCCAAACATGCCCAGCAAGGGTTAATTTCAAATAATGTTTGCAGAGTCAAACAAAATTTGATAGACGTTCACTCAGTATTATTGAATACATTACCGAATAAACGTTTTCATTTCACTACAAACGTCAGTTTGCAGGTTAATGATAAGGGTATACATGTATCTTACAGGTATCTGGTAAAAACGTCTTCTTATGCTTCTAAAAACAGTTTGCTTCTGTATGAGCTGCTTGCTCAGTCTCTAAACTTAACTGTTTGAGTTATCACAAATCACACTACTGATCGTTGCAACTCAATATTTGTTCTGTGAGATTTTATACATATACAAAAAGGATGGAGTTATTTAACCCTTTCCTCCATAAATTCGCCTTTTTTACGCCTCTGTAATAGTCACGTTTTGAAACCATTGTGATAAGTAGAGCATTTGCCATTAGGAGCAAATGTTCTATTTATCACAATGGTGTAAAAACTCCAAATTTCTACAAAAGATCATTTTCTCTAGGTAATTTCCCTTTTTGTAGATTTATTCAAAGTGGTTAGATCCAAAAATAGCCTATGAGGTAATGGCTTAAAGTCGTCTTAATATAAGTAATCAAATAATTTACTCACCTCGCAACAGAGACAGTTAGTACCCTCACACTCAACAGAACAAATTCCACATGGGAAATGAGGCTGGCGACGTCGATTAACCATTGCCAATAACTCAACAGGTGGACTTTTGATTTGCATTATTTTCTTTAACTTTAGAACATAATACTATCTTTTGAAACAACAATGAAATAGATGTATCTATCAAATTCGAGTAACAAATAGAGCAAATCCTGATCAGACGGCTCCTATAGGAGCCTTCTAATCTGGGTCTACTCTGTTTTGCATTACTTGTGAGTTGTTGTTTTTTATCTGTAGTATGTTGCAATACATAATACTATATTTTGAAACAATAATGAAACCTTTTATAAATTGAAAAAATATTTGTTATTTTTTTTTTTTATATCTGTGGTATTTTTACCTATAACATTTTTACCTAAGGCATTATTACCTACATTCGTTTAATTGGTCAGTTAGTCAGTCAGTCACCGGAGTGTTACCGACCATGTCTAAACAATACCATATTTCACTACGGTAGTCCTTGATAAGAGAACTGCAGCTCAACTATCAATCTCAGTAGGAAGTCTTTTAACAAATGTGTATTGACCTTTATCTTGCTAAGTGGGACCTAATGCGAATTGGAGATATAGCTTGGATTTAGATGAGACAACTCTGTATCCCATCAATTTTCTCAGCTGTTGGTCACTCGGTCCAAAGTGTCAAACCCTTTTACGAGTCGGAAGTAAGCTAAACATGCCACAGATCAGAGCTTCAGTAGTATTTTTCAGCAGGATAAGTGGTAAAATATGCACAGTTACCTGAAATACATGCAAAACATTGTCTGTTCTATGTCAAATCCAAAATTCATTACCTATTTGAGGATTCATGAACACAATAGTTATAATGAAATACTGGAATTGGAACACTGTAGCCATTTTAGAATCTAAAGACATCTATTAAGTTCTGTAAGCAAACTGTGCAGACCCTGATCAGAGGGGAGTCCTCTCTCTCTCTCTTCCTTTCTCTTTCTGTCTGTGCATGTCTCCCTCTCCAACGCGCTCTCTATTTCTCTCCGCTCTTCTTCTCTCTCTCCATCTTTCTATCCCTCTCCCTCCATCTATCTTTTCCAATCCCTCTCTCCAACCTGTCTCCGCCTATGGCTGTCTGTCTCTCTACAGACAACCCTAGAATCTAATAGTTTGCGTGCGTCCTTGAATGCTTGCGCGCGTACGTGTGTGTATTTATATAATGATATACATGGGCATGTTTACAAATTAAAAGATCTGCGCTGCTCTTTTTCTATACTTTTAATTTTGAAAACAATAAATAAACGGACACTTTATAATAGGAATTTGTGCAGACAACTTTTGCAGACAAAAGGTTCATCTAGTCTAAATCCAGACTGTGTAAGTGTAAAATAATATGGACCAGGATGAACAGATTTATCAACTTATATCTACACTTCTCAAGCATATCAGATCATTTCCTCTTCAATATCAATGTCAGCATGCTAAACAGGCTAGATCCTACAAAGACGTCAAAATACTGAGTCCAGACTATTTACCATATTTACTTGAATAATTCTCAAGTAACTGACTAAATACAAATAGGATACAAACTAAATTTATATTCTAAATTGAGATTATCAACTTGGAAGTTATACTTTTTGTAAAATGTACTATTAATTACTAACCACTATAGATATAGATAGATCTACACGTCTCCATGTTCGCCTGTCTGTTCTGTCTCCTTTCCTTGTATCCTGAAGTACATTGTGTCATTTATCACCTATTTTTGCAGATTGATAAGCTGTTTGTCACAGTTTCTATCAGTTTGCTACATTACATTGTTTGACACAAACTTTTGGATTTAATTGATCTATTATGTAAGTGAAATACCTTAGAACAGGTGGACTTGGATTCGGGTTAGCCATGACAGAAGTGCAACAAGCAGTTTGTGTTTCATTCTATTTGAAATATTACATTCTCACACAAAGGTAATTTATGATATACATTACATGTATGTACATTTATTACCAGCCCCATGTTTGGATGGTGAATTTCAGCATTTCATGCAACATGATCTATCTTAAGATAGATATTCCACTGTAGGTAAGAGGTCTTAATATTATCCGATGCGATAGCCGAGCAGGTGCGTTGCGATAGCCGGCAAGCCGTCTTTACCGAGATATATTCACACGACCGACGCTTTATCAACAACAATATTATTAAACACATGGAATAGGATATGGTTTTTGGTCGTAGAGATCATCAAAAATATTTATAGAACTGATTTGCATAAGCAATATTATAATCAAAGACCTATATTGTTTTCACAGCATATTTACTTTCGGATAGGGGCAGGGGCCTCGACGACGGAAGGCCGATCTACAAATAAAAAACAACAAAATACGATTAAATAATAATAATAAACTTCCATTTTTTAACAACAGGTGAGATAGTAACAGAGCATCAATTCCGCGAAATATTTTCAGGAGACATGCTCTAGGGGAGAAAAAAAGCAGTATCTTTACTTTCAGATGGAGGGAGGGGCAATTGTCCGGATCGGGAGGGGGCTAATGTCCGGATTGGATTTATCGATCAAAAACAAAAAAACATAAGGTATAAACTCGATTTTTTTTATATTTTCAATGTAAAAGGTTACAATATAACTAAATTGATCCTTATATGCCGTTATTACTCGCCAGTACTGACCACAAACCGTCATAACCCGTCGTAACCCGTCATAACTGGTCATAACCCGTCATTGCTTATTTTAGGCACACCGATGCAAAGCTTTTAAGAGCAAAGTAGTGAAGCCTGCAGGGCTTCATGTTTATCTTTGCTCTTAAAAGCTATGCGTTGAAAGGAGCATTCTGCTTTACTTTCAGCTACTTTAAGCAGTTATCTATCAGAGACCTGACAACCTGGTGTCTTACCAGGCTCCAAACTGTTAATAACTGAAATAAAATAGTATTCTGAAGAAATTGTCAATTTCTGATCTCATTAGGGATAATCAACCTTAAAATGCATCAGAAGAGGCTTCAGTAAATCATGTACTACATACAGCAGCCTCTTCTGATGCATTTTAGGATTGAACGTTTTACCCCTTCCTGTGTATAATCATCATAATTCTTTATAATTATCTGATCAAAGATAAACTCAAAGTACCAATAAAAGTACCAGATCTAGTAAAGTACAGCTTCGTCTTGTATGTCTGAGAACTAAGAAGTATCTATTACCAGCAGCAAACAGGGCAGACCCTGATCAGTCGGTTCCTAACATGGGCGGTCTCATCTGGGTCTACTATATTAGTACAACAAATGGCGACGTCAACATAATTAGATCATCACGTTATTTGGGTCTACTATATTAGTGTAACATTTTTCGTCCGATCTGGGTCTACTATATTAGTGCGATAAATGACGACGTCGATCACCATTAACTAGATTCATATTCATTAATCACGTATTTAGTGGTGGTCATTGCAGAAAATGTCACGTCTAATTTACAAGATCTGAAGCAAACAGAGAAGACCCCGATCAGACGCTGACCTGTCGGCTCCTACAGGAACCGTATGATCTGGATAAAATCCTGTAATTGAACTTGTACATGATGATACAACACCATGTTGTCAATGGGTGTGAATCAAGTGTAGCAGACATTTACTGGAGCCCCCATGAGTTTTAAGCGTAGAACAGAAAATGGATTGCCATTCAAGCGGCCCTGAAAATTTGAAAGGTGGCATTTTCTTACTGAGAATTATCGCTTGAATACGTAATATTGCCAACTCTAACAGCCGTGGTGTATCCAAATATATTATCAAGTAAAGAGTGAAGCTTATATAAGTCAATGTCCTTACCGTTAACAAAGAAAAATCCGAGAATAAAATCCAACGTTGTGACACTCTTGCGATCAAGCATGGCGGTTGAGTAAATTGGCTTCGACACCGCGACCTACATTCAAGAAGATGCTTTAATACCAACATTTCGTAAATATATATGGTATGAAATATCTCGATAATCTTTTCTTTAAACATAGCTGGAAATTTACTGATTAAAATCTTGTATTCATTCTATGTTTATAATATATGTTTGGGACTATTTTTCATACCATATATAGAGATCCTACTACGTTAGAAACGAACCTGGCAACGACCCAGATAGCGGCTATTATTACGTGACCGGTAAAAAAAATCCGTTGAAATATAAGAAATGCAATGGAATATAAATATAAGAAATGAATGACGTGCTCCCGGTATTCATGAGATATGCAACGCATAGCTTTACGAGCAAAGATTAACGTGAAGCCCTTCGGGCTTCACTAACTTTGCCCGTAAAGCTATGCGTTGCATCACCTCATGAATACCGGAAGCACGTCATCCATTTCTGAAATGTCCTCCCTGGCTTCTATTCTATTTCTACATAAACACTCACGGAGTAAAGGGTTAGAGTCAAAACGTCACTGGGCCAACCATGTCGTATCTATATAGGCGCATGTCTAGTTGTTATATAACTGTTGATCTGTATAGCTGTTGATCTGAATTGTCACGTTCATTTTGTGTACTTTAAAGTTTGATAAACGATACACGCGTAACTACAGTGAAGTCTGTACATACAGCAGAACCCGTCTCAAACGGCCATTTGCTTAATGCAGACTAAAGGAAATACAGAAAGATCCTATTGGAGCTTTCTGCATTATTTTTAACCTGCATTAAGCTACCACCTATCTTACAGACCCATAATAAAATCTCTTTTTGATGGCCGCTTAAGACAGGTTTTACTGTATATTTTAACGTTAACGCTCAAATTTGGATCAGGTGCAATTTTGGCTACTTCTGAGGCCTGTTCAGGAGCGCGGGCGCTTGATGAGCGCTTGCCCGAGCAAAAGTACCACTGCTGAACGCGATCACGAAGTAAATACAGACGGAGTGGCATCGAACTATAAACCGATACAATGTACTGAAACACTTGTCGTCGCTTACCTGTACATCGTTATCGCTAAAATAATCGATATCGAGCTCTCGGTTACTGATTTTATAGTGAGGCGATCGCGAATTTTTAATAAAAAAAATGTCACCTATATCTGCGTAAGTTTCTCTACATTCATTATATATCGTCGGATTTTTATATAAATGGTTTTGTTAGACAGCTTAGACATTCATCTTCATTTTATGGAATTGTCAGTTCTCAATATGCGTGTGGCAATATTTTGTAACGAGTTAAAATGTTGCGAAATGAAGCTGAATGATAGACGAGTGCAAAATACAGAACACACACACACACGAACAAGAAACCACTAATTAATCATGAAAAGATCCTATAATCTTTAGATTTTTTGGAATTGATGTTAGAATATATCAAATATAGTATAAAAAAAGAGTTAAAATCCTATTTGGTTTTTTTAATCACCAGCTGTTGCACCAAGCAGTTTGCATGAAGGTGACAGAAACGAATCGCCATTCATGAGAAAAATAACCTGGAAAACTTACAGGAATCTGAAAAATAATATTCACCATGTAATAGTTTAAAAATTTAGTGTCAGGATGATCTTGAAATGATCAAATTAGAAACCCTACGTAAACCATAAGCACAACTGGAAAACACGGTTCCTTTTTCATGTCACCTGTTAACCTACACGTGCGTTTGTGTTCAACAGTCATGGCCAGTTTATAGTTATAATAAAATATGGAAGGCGCAGCATTGTAGCTATTTAAGAAAGTAAACAAACAGTGAGACCTATCACATTCCATTAGCAAACAGAGCAGGCCCTACGCATTGATGAGAATGAAAAGGTTAAAATCCTTCATCTGTTCTATGCTGCCAAAATTCAAAACCTATCGAATATGCATGTACAAAATAGTTGTAATGAAAAACGGAACGTGACACATTGAAGGGATTTTATAAACTAACAAAACATGATTATATTTATTGCTAAAACAACACTTTGAAGTTTTGGCCATGGCAGAAACTGTAGAACCATATATATATTATATCATAAGCAAACAGAGCAGACCCTGATCAGACGGCTCTTTTAGGAGCCGTCTGATCTGGGTCTACTCTGTTTGCAAAGGCGTATTTATGGAGTAAAGGGTTTTTTATTCAAAAGGAGCAGGGTATAATGTACATGCAAATCATTCATGGTTAGTGTTAGTAAAGGTTAGTGAGGGATAAATGAAACATGAGACCCAATAGTTTCAATACATGTATTGTTATTCACAAAGTAAACAAATTCTTATTTATTCATTTGCATAAATATTATAAATATTTGGAGAAAGACAGAGCTCTAGATAACTGCGTATATCTTCTCCTCTAAACCTTATCTTGTGAGTACTCATTAGAATTAGAATTGGCCCGTCATGGTGATTCTAATGAGAACTCATGAGACGGGGTGGGAAAACAATTCAACTTTTTACCTCTCAACCATATGGTTGCTGCCTAGAACTCTGTAAAGACAAAAAATGATTATGAACACAAGTGAATTAGGTTAAATCATGCAGTGATTTTTTTCTCTCCATTTATTCAAAGTTAAGAATCATGTAAAAGTACAGGTGACAAGGTCTGATGAGCTGTATATCAAATTTCAGAAATGTTGATACAAACATTTAATAAAACTTCAACTATGATGAAAAAATGGAGAGGTGCTGGGAGATAAACCGAATTGTACTCACAAATGAGTTAATGTATGTTTGTATACAGGTATTCCCAGCAGAAACATAGAGACTAGTTAATCCATATTTACACCATGCACAGAACATAAAAAGTGCATCGACACTAACACATTTCAGACACTTTGCAAATGATGACACTGTTTAACCCTTTCCTTTCTGCTTGCAAAATAGCGAAATGGCAAAGGTTATATCACCAAATTAGAAACATACAGACTTCTTCCATTTATCATATGAACATTGTCAATATCAGGCAACAAGATATGCCGACGTGTATTTCCTGGATATGGAGCTAATGCCTGACTACCACCTATATATTCAGACTTTCGTCGTCTAACAGAAAGAATGTGGGTGACAACAATTCTGCCAGGACAGTGTCCGATTCCGGTGTGTCTGAAACAAGAAACAACATTATTTAAGAAAATATGTCTTACAGCACTACAACGGTATACCCCCAGATCACTGTATCCGAAAGGCATATCCAGATCAACATTGTTTTTCAAGCTGGGAAATAGTCAAATTTTGAAGACTGATCAGGTCTTACACCTTAGAAGAAGGCTGATCTGGGTATATGGAGTACCATACCCTTTTAACCCTTTCCCTATTCTATGTTTATTCCAAATTTCAATACCTACTGAATATTTAAGGACAAAACAGTTATAACCGAAGGTGGAACATGGTAGCCATTTTAAAAAAAAATAAAGAAACAGATCTTTCAAATTCCATAAGCAAACAGAACAGACCCTGATCAGACAACTCCTATAGGAGCCGTCTGACCTGGGTCTACTCCATTTGCAAATGCGTAAAAACAGGTTTATATGAGGCTTAAAGGAATGCCCATATGAATTTCCAGCTGAACTTTTCGGAATTGGGAGATTTCTTTATTTGTTGGACACACCTGATATGTCGAATACTTTAGATCAACAGCAATTAAAATTTTAATTCTCGTTCTATTTTAAGAAGATCTAGATATTAATTCAGATATACCGTCCCGTTGGGGTCATTTATGTGTTGTAAAATGGATGTACAGTATCGTAGCAGATCCAGTAAAAGTGTTTTAGGATAGATCTAGATCATATAAATCTAAACTATCTTTAGAACTAGAATTCAACATTATCTTTTTTTTTTTAAATTGATCTCAATCGTTGGGGTTTAATTATGCCTAACTATAGATCTAATTAGTCAGAATAGTTTTTTTCTATTTTTGGAAAAATAACAAATCAGAACTTTAGATAATTGGCACATTGTTTGGTATTTGTCTCATTTGAAAGCTTTCCTGTTGCGTAATAATTAATTGCTTTGTTGATAAGGAAGTGTGTGATAGATGGCAGTTTGCGATCACTGACCCTTGTCCCCTGCTGATAACATAGGGTACTGACCATCTGACACATTTGATCGTTTCCTAGGTCTATTCTGCAAATTAGCAGTATTTAGGCTATGTTGGTAATGTAATAATATAGTCTCAAAATGTCTAAACAATTTATTTTCATGCAATCTAATTTGTTACTTTGTATTGTTAAAATCTTTGAACGCAGGAATCAAGAGTACTGACATTTAAAACACTGTAGACCCAGACGGTGTGCGGTAAAAATGACACAATAGCTAAAAACAACCCTCTGATCAGAGTCTTCACTGTTTATTAAGCAAAATAATCTAGCAAATATAAGTCTTATAATTCTAATGAATAAAATCTACAGTTAAACAATGATGGACCATTCCAACATTCATAAATTAACAGAATAGAACACCTTTGCTATTCATATCAGATTGCTCAAAAAGAGACTGTTTGATCAGGGGGTCTGCTCTGTTTACTGACCACAGACTATTTAGGTTCCTTTTCCACACTTACTAACTGAAAATAATTACTCATTTGTCACAAACAATGTATAAATTCTATGGTATTTTTTTCAAAACCACTTTAAAGTTTGACTGTACATCGCTCTTTTTCAATCCACGATTATATGAGTATCGTCCAATTAATCGTTTAAAAAAATATACCATGCACTAATTCAACATATTTGCATTTCATCACAACTCACGTTGAATGAAAATAATATACGAGAAGTAAGCCTTAGTGTTTCCCGATTCCACGGTATTAGGAAAGCGATCCTCAGTGAAATGGCAATATAGCTAAAAATCGTCATTTTTACAGCTAAGTTTACACGTAATCTCTACACAAATTTCGATTAAATATGGACCATGCATTAGTTCATAGTCTTCAGAAGCACTGGACTAAGTATAAGCAACCACATATTTCAATAAACTTACTTTTATTATCAAACCATATGAAAGCTAAACTAATTTTTCGACCATTGCCGCCATTTTGTCAACAGTTCAGACGCACTGAAAATAACAGGTTCATTTCCGCCTCCAAAAAAAACATCAACTAAAATATTTTGCACCATAAACAAGGACCCATGAAAGAAAGTTATACTCACCAAACACTTTCACACAAAAAATCTATCGATTCGAGACTTCAATACAGGTGAAATCGTCTTAATTTTGCGAGCAATTTCACGCTTTTCCTCAATGGCGTCCTTCGTCAACAATAAGATGCTGCGCTCTGATTGGTTGATTAATTTTGAACGACAGCATTTTTGACCAGATCGACTCGATGCCACTCCGTCTGTATTTACTTCGTGACGCGATCGAGCGCCCTTTCTAAAATCAAGTAAATTTTTTATCTGCGGTCGGGCTCTAGAGCATCAGTTTGTTAATTACGATTGTTTTCTTCCAGTCGGTTTCTTCTGCTACCGTGTTGGTAGCCATCTTGGAAACACAAGCGAATGTCAAAGCGATACACCTCGAGAGTAGGCTAGCTTGCGCTAGCTGGCACTAGGCGGGCGCCCTCGTTCAAAGTCCAAGCGCTCGAAGTGACATCGAGCGCCCACACTCCTGAACAGGCCTCTGGTTATTTTGAGAAACAATTGACCAAGTGTCATGGTACACGCTTTAGAGAAACAACTGACCATGTGTCATGGTACACGCTTTTGAGATACAATCGATTAAGTGTCATGATACCAGCTTATGAGTGAGTGAGTTGGATGTTACGGCACAGCGACATTGAATAGGCCATATAGCGCCGATGAATGATTAGATGATAAGATGATGAGGGATGCTTTCAGGAAATTGACAAGCGTTTGAGAAACAATTGACTGAGTGTCATGATACATGCTTATGAGAAACTATCGAACCAGTGTTAAACTACTCAAATTCTGATGAGACACCGAGTTATCTGTCATCACACCTTGGCTTAATCCATTCCTTCATAGACCATTTTTAGACACAGCCACTTTGAATAAATATATCGACAATGAGAACTTATTAGAGAAAAGGACAGATTTAGAAATATGTAGTTTTGAAAATATCGTGATAAAAACAGTATTTGTTCCTGGAGCAAATACTCTTTTCACCACAATGCGTCAGTAGGAGGGAATGGGTTTTAAACTTTTTAAAGCTATTTGCAAATCAGTTTGCTAAGCGATTGTGTAATGTCTAACGTGTTTCGCTGCCCCTAGTAACCCTAACTCTAACGAATTGTGCTCATACCCCGTGTGCCTGCAGCGCTTTGACTTTAGACAGCGCCTCTCGTCTTTACTGGTATTTGCAAACAGCAAACAGCAGTCTAACCCAGATGCGACACCGGGTAACTCGGTGTCTCATCAGGATTCTAACTGTTTGACACTATGTCTATAGTACCCAACGAAAGAATCTGAAGAAAGTAAAAACTGTTACAGATTGAAATTTCAGCAGACATCATTTTTATAGTAGGCTAAGGATTAAGTTGTATCGCAAACTGTTATCATCTGTTTACACAAGTATACAGTGATTATGTAACCCTTTGAAGGCATATAGTAATTTACTCTAGGTAGGTCGACATTTTAATACACGAAATGGCGTTCAATTTCTCCGGGAAGAAAGTCCTTGTAACAGGGGCGTCGAGAGGTATCGGCCGTGGAATTGTGCTGGGTCTTGCCAATGCTGGGTGCAAGGTATATGCTCTTGCAAGAAACAAAGAATCTCTGACATCTTTGGCATCGGAAAACTCGAACATTTTCCCAGTTGTTCAGGATTTGTCCGACTGGGATGAAACAAGAGCAACTCTTGAAAATTTAGAGACGTTGGATGGATTGGTGAATAATGCAGCGGTGCATTTTGGACAGGTGCCTGCTCTGGAACAGACAAAGGATACTCTAGATAAATACATTAATGTAAACTTGCTGTCTGTTATTAACTGCATGCAAGTTGTGGGACAAAAAATGAAGAAATCGGAGAAGAAAGGTTCTATTGTGAACATAACCAGTCAGGCAGCCATCAAAGCTTTCCCACAGACTCTTGGCTATTGTGTATCCAAGGCCGGGGTGGACATGGTTACCAAACAATTCGCCCTTGAACTTAGTCCTTACAATATCCGGGTCAATTCTGTCAACAGCACGTTAGTTGCAACTGATATGGCGGCATCATTGAAGACATCCGGTAATATTGAAGAGGTACATTTGGAGCGAACACCGTTGGGACGCAATGCATCAGTTGAAGACATTGTTGGACCTGTCCTCTATCTGCTGAGTGATTACTCTTCGATGGTAACTGGTACTACAAACTTAGTCGATGGCGGGATTGGCTGTAACATAACACTGAAACAGTAAAATCAGTTTGATGACGACCGAGTATGGGCTGTTCTTGTGAACAACTAATAAACATATAATGACAAAACACAGAAGAACTGGATATTGCCGAACGAAATGACACCAGTAGCCCCGTTTATCTTGAAAACAATGGAAATCGACTATGGCGGTATTTAATGCCTTTAACAGCACCGAGTCCAATCGCTCAGTATGAATCGCAGGAGGAGAACGCATAGATAGACGGAATTTTAAGAAGGAAAACAGGTGCTGTGGTAAGAAAATCGTCTCGCATTTCTTTGATAATGCATATATCAGATAAAAATATAGCCCACGATGATCTCCTATGATAACTTTACCCGATGGTCATCTCACATTCGCCAAAGTTTCGTTCAATTTATTAGATCAGTTTCGACAACTGCACTAGAAAATGCAGGTGGCGGTGGTCTAGTGGTAACGCGCTTGACTATCAGTCCGGAGGTCCGGGGTTCAAATCCCGGTCTCTCCCGGAAATTTCAGAGACGCTTTTCCGTGTCTCCCACCCGCACATCCTCTCCACCCAGGGGTTAAAATGGGTACCTGTGAGGGTCACTCGCCGGTACTGCGGCTGCATGATTGCGACATATGTTAGCAGTGCTCAATATTGTAGGCCAATGACTCAATGACCAGGGGAGTAAATGTACAGTCGGCTGAGCGGTCATTCGGACTGAAAGTAGACTATAACTAGGTACTTTACTTTACTTTACTAGAAAATCCCAAAATTCGACGAACTCGCTGTTTGAGTGTCAATATTTTGACAAGGATACATAGTTCTGAGGATTTGGTTCGTCCTATAGGTCAGTTTAAAACATGTCCTCATACGCCAAAAGCCTCCACTATTTCTCGACCGTATTTTTGGGAGTTAGATACCATTTTAGAGAAGTTTTAATATGAACGCATGGGTCGAACTTTTCATAAGTTTTCATCGGTTGCAAACTGAACGCATTGGCAGGAGGCATTTTTGAAAACCCCGTTTTTTATGGATATCTCGTATCAAATCGATCATTTGACTGTAAATATTCCGAATATTCGTTCTAAATGTCTAAAAGCTTACATATTAGTCCCCACTTTAGTATCCAAACGACGTATTGCTAATAAGCAGAGTACTATATCTACATGGTAAAATCAACTTCAACTTGTCAATTGTTGTAGTTATTCATCATACAAACGAAACTATTGACATATTTTTTATAAGAATAACTGCTATTCTGCCCATGAAAAATCATTGCTCCGTTCTAGATGTAAAATAATACATTCCCATACAAAAAACCTGGGAGTTTGGCATGTTAACCTGACATGAACGTGGCATGCCTAACTAATGCTTAATTCCTGTCAAAACATGCAAATGAGCTAGTCTGGCATACTAGTGTGGCAGTAATTAAGCATACTAACAAGGCAGTAGCCCGGCATTGCAGTGCCAGACCAATACATACCATACTTTGGTATGAGTAAAGCATATGCCTAATTCATGCCAATTTTTAAGAAGTGTGGCATGACTAAAGCACAGTGCTAAGTTAATGGCAATTTACAATCTGGTTATTTACAACGTCATTCAATCAAATTGTATGTTACACATGCATGCAATTATACATGTATCTATTAAATAATGCTTTTTTCGAATTATCAATGACAACGCTGTCATTTCTCTAAGAAATATTTGTCATAAAAATGCATTTCATTTTCATTTAAGGTTTGGAAATTGCATAAAGATCTATAAATCTAATCCAGCATTGATTTCAAATTCTGTAAATTTCAAATTAGTATTGTTTTACTAAATAATAATGTACATGTCTTTTTAACTATTCAATTATCTAACTATATATATTCCGTAGATACCGTAACAAATATAGTCAGTTAATAATACGAACAAAGTTGTAACGTATGCATACCTGCATGACAGTGGTCGAAATAAATTGGGTACGAATCCAAACAGTTTAAAATTCAGTTTTTTTTTATTGAATATATCCACTTTTAGCATTTTTCTAAGTAAAAAGTCAATATAACACAACATTCACATGATATTGCAGTAAATTGTCCATATGACCAAAGTTATTCAGTAAAATAATAAAAACCTATAAAGTCCCGAACCAGTACAAACATTTTTTTTTTGAAATTCAAAATCATCTCTAACCGCCCTTTACCTTGGATGGTTGCCAACTAATGGCCACTCTTAGTTCAGGTATAATGGAGTGTCAATTTGACATGGTATGTGTACTGTTGTTACAAGTGTAATCTGGTAGTAATAGAGCACTGCAGTGAAGAGTCAAAGTATATTAAAGTATCAATTAAGCATATGTAAAAATATAGAGTCTAATGTGGCGTTATTTTGCCATTACCATTCAGCTGTATCAGCATGCTACATTAGTGCCAAATTAAGTCTGGCATCAACAGAGCATTGTACTTAATTGACACTAAAACATGCTTTATTCATGCTTAATTGCTGCTTAAGTCATCGTTATCTGATATATGCCTTATCAAAGAAAGCGAGACGATTTTCTTACCACAGTACCTGTTTTCCTCCTTAAATTTCCGACTACCGGGTATCTATGCGTTCTCCTCCTGCGATCCATACTAAACGATATGACTCGGTGAACAGCGTGGCATGCAATGTTGAGATGGACAATTTGCTGTAACTGACATGCTATAATCGGAGTTGTCGTTTTTTATTGCTTTCGAAGAATGCAATATAGCGATCGGTCGTTTTTACGGCAAAGAGTTCACTATTTCTTGTGAACATGCGCAAGAGAAAATAGTTCTCTTCAATTCTAAACTAGTTTTGTTGTAAATTGTTCATTAATTTATTTACTTTTCATGCATTTAATAACACTTCGCTTTGTCAGATAACTTCTAGTCTACACAAGATCAACCTTTTAAAAGCTTGAATTATTGAATATACTCCCAAAAAACGCGAAAGAATATCGGTATGACTAAACACCGGATCCGACCAGATATGAAGTTCATATCCGCGGATATGAGTTGCGCAAGCTTGAAAATCAGCATTTATCATATACGCGTATATGAACCTCATTCCTGGTGTTTAGTTAAACATTGTTTTCGCAACACATTGGCGTTTCTACAGCAGCAATAGCGTGTCTGTAAATTATAAATTTCTTCTCCGCCGATAGCAAAGACTTCCCAACTAGAAAACCTGTTGTGTTTTTCATTGATCAATTACCTCTCCGCCGATAGGGAGGGAGAGGGATTTTTTTATATCGACACCGTGTACGTGATAAAACGCTAACCGCATTTCTATACATCCGTCTAACCTAGAGATCCGAGTAATCCGTATAGCGTTTATGAATCGCAGTGTCTGTACTTTCGCTTTCATACCAGCAGTACCACAACAATTTCTTTCTATTAGCGTAATTTTACTGATGAAACACGATAGAAATGCCAACTTCTCTTGCAGTGTTTACAGGCTAGTATGCGTATTACTCTCTACAATGGATTTAATTAGTTTCTCCACAAACCGAGATGGAACTTTCCATGAATGCCATTGTCATCGCAAAAATGCGAGACATACATGTATGCTTCTTCATTTACAAAAAATGCCGATGATGTCTTTATCTACCAAAAGTCCGATCATATTTGTCTTGGTTAATGGAATAGTTGAGATTTACTGTGATTTCTGATTTATAATGGGTTTTTATGAAAACTCATTGATGACGTGTTTACAATTTTAGTAATAGCCAAGAGTTATGCAGTTGCAGACAAAACACACAAGAAAAACACCATTAAATTATCAGAACTGCATGAAATGCTTTTAATTGAATTGTACTGTCACTTGATAGAGAAAATATGAACATGTTAAATGTTATGTTGATATTTTCTGACCTTTCCCCCATAAGCATTCATTTCACGCTTATTTTCCCCCTGATAAATATACATGATCAGAGTAGACACTGTTTTACACCTTTTTAAAATATAACTTCATTTCCATCAGATCAGGATATTGATGGCCAAGAATGATATCATCTCTGGCTATTTCATATCAAATTTGTTGTCAAATGTTCTTTGCTATTATGTTCTTTGATTTTAGGGAAAGGTCATGTATATTTACAGGGGTTAGTCTCCGTTTGGCTATTTTGAATAGACCCAGTAATGATAGAACAATTATAGAATTCATTTGAAAATGATTTATCTGTAATCTTGAGTGTTAATAACAAAATGCTGTCAGTCCAAATTTCAAGAATAAATTGGAATATAAAAGTTGGGATTCATATAAGTTTATGATCAGTGGAATTCATGGTGGAGTTTTGATAGGATAAAACATCATATGGATTATTAGGAATTAACTGTACATTTGATATCATTATGAATCAACCAAGATTTTGGATTAATGTGTGTGTGTTTGCATACATGTATATAAACCCGAACAAAATTTAACTAAAATTTCATACTACATTGTCTAAACAGTAGTTAAAATTCTAGGATTCGTAATTAATAAGGAGGGTAGTGCTTTGAAATACACAACAGCATTTGATATTGCTTTGATATGAATTGAAAGATGGACACTGTCACTCAGCATTGCATTTCTGATTTGTTGAGGTCAAGGACTGTCTGAGTGTTACTAATAACCACTTTGCTTATGGTTTGACTGTTGCTACAGTCTGTCATATTTTTAGTATTACATTAAACAATTCCAAGACGTCAAAAATGTACAGCAACTTCTTCCCTTACACTTAACATCCTTATCAAACTCGAAAGCAATTATGGCTGTTCAGGCCTTTGATGTTATATTTATCAGCTGAGTTTTTGTATTGGCATATGAACATGTGAAACATTTGGTATTGGTAGACACGATGACGTCAGATTTAATATAATTTGATAATCAAACAGTGCATATGCTGATAAGATGACTGTCCGATCTAGGCCTACTCTGTTTGCAAAGGCGTGGAAAGGCGTGTTTATGAAAGTAAGGGTTAACAAAGTAACATACACTTGTTGGAGCACATGTTTTCCTTTCACAAACTGAAAACCTATGAAGTAATTGTTTTAATGACATTGTAGAAATTGGAGAGCTACGCGGGACAAGTTTAGATTTGTTATTTACTTTAACCATTTACTCCTTGAACAAACGGTTTCTGCAAGGGCTTCTGATATGGGTCCACTCTGTTTGCAAATGCATATCTAATAGTCTACTATAAGGAGTACTCTGTGAAGTAAATTGTGATAAACACATGCTTTCGAATTTCAAATAATATATTATTATTACAGTTCCTATTTATATTATTATTGGATATAATACTACCAAGAATGTTATCTGACAAGTGGTGCACTGTTATGAATGCAAATAATCTTCCGACAACGTAAGGGATATGAGTTTCGGTAAGACCGTTCCTGTTATGTCATTTGTTTATAGAATGATATATATTATCTATTTCGCTACACTTTGTGCCATGGTCAACCTGTCCTGTATTCAGGTGTTATCACAAAAATACAATTGACATACATGAACTAGAGGTTAATATTAGGACACATGCAGGATGAAAATGATATAAGAACCAACTGTAAACTTGTCATCTTTTATTTTGACATTTGTTAACAAATCTAAAATACACTTTAACTCGCGCCAGACATGTGCTAATTTGAACAATTTACATGTATATGCATGCCTTTTTCTGTAGGCGATCTTGACATCTAATGACTTTGACATCCACTCTTGTCGCAATAATAGATATGAGGAAATGTTGTTTGATGATAGTGACATGATTTGTTTTTACAGTAATTAAAAGTTGACACGTTTGTCAGAGAATGTATCTCATTTCGATGTATATTACATATTCATATGCCTTATTAACATGGACTACTGAATTGTAAAAATAAAGTACACCTTTTGAAAAATAATTCATTCATTGTTCATATTCATTTACTTATCTTTTTAACATTATCTACAATATGAAATATACCTGAAAAATTATCACGTCACCGACTGCTTTGTAATCTCAATTTAACCCATTTATGCCCACGATTCCATATATGGGATATAGGCAAACAGTGTAGACTCTGATTAGACACCGCATTATGAATAGGAAATTCAATATAAACACAAAAATAAAAATAAAATTTAGACCAGGCATCCCTTAGATAAAAATGGACTAATCCAATATATAGATTCAGAGGAGGCGATTATTAAAGTTTCAAATTGTTGACGAAGACGACGCACGCCGACGGACGACGGATAGCAGGCGATCACAAAAGCTCATCCTGGGCACCTCGTGCTATGGTGAGCTAAAAATAAAATCGCACAACTAAGGTTATAATAAGTGGTTTACAAGTGCTACCAGTGAAAATCATCGCATTTTCTGTCGAGCATTACAGAAATGATCGTAAGTTCTAACGACGACTGGAAGTTGCGATCGTCGTATGATAGAACTTAATTACGATCAGTCGCATGATCTTTAGCATGACGGACCATAGTTCATTGATTGCCATAGAATTCGGAAAATTGTCGTGTTGTACATATCTTCTAAACATCAGATTTTGTTAATTTTTAGGCAAGTGATTGCTTAACCCATTCCGTCATATAAACGCCTTTTCACGCATTTGCAAACAGAAACAGAGCAGATCCAGATCAGACGGCTCATATAGGAGTCATATGATCAGGGTCTGTTCTGTTTGCTTTCGATATGATATAAATGCACATTGTAGATATCATTTTACAGTTTTGTCAAAGCAAAACAATTCTTTTAAAAGTTTACATTATGAAGAAAACCAGCTAATAAAAAGGCACGATGTCATTATTTCTTAGATGAATATGCAACAGACTTTCATCCTGCATTAAACAGCCACCTGCCCAAAAGTATGTAAATGCTGCGGCACCCGTATTATTGGGTCGCCGCGAACGGCGACCCTTTATTGGCGCGGGGCATTACCCGCGTCTATATGGAACACTTTCCGTGGAAATTCACTGGTGGGAGTGCTGATTTATCAAGACTAACGAGAATATGGTGGAATTGTAATTTGTAGTTTTTGAGTGTAAAACAGTATGTTTGGAATAATAAAATTCTATATTGTTGGAAACAGGTCGACATATTTCTTTCCACTGTATAATTGTTTGTATTCTGGAAATGAAAACATTAGAAAATCATTTCTCCTATGGTCGGGGCTAATACAAAATGCAATACCGCAAGGGAAAGATCATTAACGATAACCACCGAGGAAATGTCTAAGATGTTGCGAAACCGGGTATGACTAAAAGACGAAAGGAGGATTTTGGCGAAAGGAGGCGAAATGAGGCGAAAGGAGGAATAAAAATTAACAACGGCTATTTATTATTTATTATAAATGATATGGACATACATTTTAAACAAATTTGGCATTAATATACTGATATAAGCCTGAATATATGAACACATCATTAATATATTGATGGCATTTTATATGGTTTACAGGGAAAACGGATTACTTGCTCATTTCGCCACAGTAAACCCCGCGAAAGGAGCTCTTAAGTAATGTAATTGAATATAGAACTGCGAGTTATTAATGATTTAAGACCCAGGCATAACCTATTACTTCATAGATACACCTTCACAGGGTAAACCAAATACATGACTCCTGGATCTGCTTATGGGTAGTGGTTTCGTCAAACTGGCAAGTGTATAGTATAATAGCGGAGAGTGTGTTAATTACAGTATTTATTTACTTATGAACTAATATAGATCTGATGCAAACGTTTCTTCCATGGTGAAAACTTCCAGTGTTCAAATTTCATTATGAAAATGCCACTAATTAATCGTCATAATGTCACTTACATGAAAATTCAGTTACTGTACGTCAGGCAATTTGGATCTTGATGACATGGCCAGTAACTCTAGGTTCAAAATGTCAAGGCTACAGTTACATATGCTACTCACTGGCATTTCATTTAGACATACAGCTGAACTTTGATATCTCGAATTGATAGACAGTACAGAGTTGTTATGAAATGAATACTATCATGTCTAAAAACCTACAGGAGTTTTCAGCATTACTTTAGACCTGAAATAAGCTGTAAACTTAAGAAACTGTTCTTATTAGAAATTGGATGTCTGTGTGCTAATGTCATTATAAAAAGTGGACTAATAAATATTCATGATGTCATTATTTCTTACACGAATAGTTAACCTGAAAGGGGATAAGGGGTCCAGTATGAGACTGAAAGGGTTATTGTATAACTAGGGCCACCCGACTGAAATGGCAGCCGTTTCAAGGACCCTTTGTGATGAAACTGAATAATTTTGTTGCGTTACGTAAAGGCCACATGACTAGATCTAAAACATTTAGACATTTTGTTAACATTACTTAATATGATATAAAATAGGTTTTATTATTATTTGCATCAATGATTTTCTTATTTTTATTTTGTTTTGGCAAAGTGTATGGGAGGAGAAGTCATTGAGTGAGTACAAAGACCAATGGTTGTGTCTGAAATACAACAAAATCAAACATTATATTTTTGTTCATAACCCTTTTCTTTGTATTTTAGTTTAACAAGATTTTATAATATACAAAACGCATGTATTAAAGCCATACAAGACAATCGCAAAAGCAATGAAATCATCGGGCACAAAAACGCTGCTAGTCCCTTCGACCCAGTTATTGGACATAGACTGTGTACATGCACTGCTTTATTACAGCAACAATGTGTGATGCGGGGTATTTGTGCATGTTGGTTGACAATACCAGGATATTAAAAATAACCCTCAGTATTATTTGTTGTTATCTTTCAAACATATTTAGAAAACAAGCATGTACATATGCAATGTACGTTATGATGAAAACCTGTCAATATGCAGTATTTCGTACCGATGCGTTGTAGACATACAGCCAGTCTATGCTGCAATACACTTGGATTACTGATAAATTGAAAAATCAGCGGAGAATATTTACTCGGTCCGTAGAGTGCAGTGGGTAAGCGCGTTCGGTTGGGTGATTTAAAATGCATTTTTGAATGATTCGGCGTGGGTTCGAATCCACCTTTCACCACATTATTTTTTTCTTTTCTCTTATTTCTTTGATTCTGTTGTGTCAACATATTCCGTCAACATATGCATATTTACAGAAAACATTTTAAGATATTTTCATAGAATCACTACGCCTTAGAAACGTCTACTAACCTAATTAACATTCTAACACGAAGTAAATACAGACTAACCACGAAGTAAATTGTATTTACTTCGTGTACTAGCCTAGTAAACCCAACATTATCTGTGCACATTCTTTATTACGTCAGCAGTTTGGTGACTGATTAAATTTGATTTCATCTTCATCGGATAAGACAGTCATGAATATCCGTTGGAAGGATAAACACCGGATATGAACCTAAACTAGATAATTGTGTCTGTAAGACAGTGATGCCCACCTGTAGGTGCTTGCCTAGCTGCACATAAAATTTCCAAGTCATTTGACCTTGACCTTGGACTTGTGGGCAACATGGGCTGGGTGTGCAATGAAAGTATGGATGGTGTTTAATGTGTATATGCAATTCCATGGCAATAGCTACAGTGGTTAGGGAGATATAAGACCATGAAAAAAATGTGACAAAAAACTGCACGTAAATGTGACAACCAAATGCACGTTAACTTTCCAAGTCATTTTGTAGCCGGGTAGATATTATGGTGAAATAAGTTGATAGGCTTTATTGTCACAACTTTTTCACCATGTTACATTTGGCGCCCAACGGGGGCGCCCAAATGTAACATGGTGAAAAAGTTGTGACTCGACTGGGACTCGAACCCAGGGCCTCTGGCTTACCATGCCAACACTCTACCGACTGAGCTGCCAAGCCACATAGTAAAGCCTATCAACTTATTTCACCATATTCTCTACCCGGCTACAATTTGACCTCGACCTTGGGCTTGTAGGCAGCATGGTTGGGGTGCCAAATGATAGCAAAGATGGTAATTGATGTATATGTGAAGTTTTATGTGTATAAGTGTAGAAATTACTGACTCATAACACTTGAAAAACTGTGACAACCAACTGCACCTAAAAGCGTGACACACGGACAGACGGACGGACAGACGGACGGACGGACATGTGCAAAACATAATGCCCCTCACTATCGTCAACGGGGGCATAACAAAGGTTGATTGATAATTGCTGAGTCTGATCAGGACGGATCAATGTACTTTTGCAAACAGTTTGGATCCAGATGAGACTGAAGCTGTTTGCCGTACAAAAATGCTCTTTACGCAACATTAAAACATAATTTCGGCGACATTGATGCTCTGCATCAACTGTTTTTCTTGTAAATGCTATTAGACGTAGAAATTTTAGACCGTACTGCCGCCCTGGCAAAGGTAAACGAGGAATTAGGCTCACTCGTTCAAATTAAATTTTGGCTCACGTGAGCAACCGGTTACAATCAGAGACTTGCTACTAGACTGTACGCTTTATACACAACAAAGAGCGTGTACCACGACGTAAGCTTGTCATTCCATCTGGGCATAGTAGCTAGTCTAACGACCGGCTACTCACGGTTTCCACTACTGAGCGCACGGCTGATCAATTTTCACGTGACGGGTTCCTGCAAAGAAATTAACGCTTTCGATGTTGATTTATTTTTCTGAGTGGAAAAGTCAATCAGTGTTTAACTACAGAGTCCACTCAGTATGAGATACTACGACTTGCGAGGTGATCACCCATGACTGGGTACACTCAGTATGAAATACTACGACTTGCAATGTGATTGCCCATGACGGGGTACACTCAGTATGAGATACTACGACTTGCCAGGTGATCACCCATGACGGGGTACATTCAGTATGAAATACTACGACTTGAGAGGTGAGTACCTATGACCGGGTACACTCAGTATGAGATACTACGACTTGCCAGGTGATTACCCATGACGGGGTACACTCAGTATGAGATACTACGACTTGCGAGTTGAGTACCCATGACCGGGTACACTCAGTATGAGATACTACGACTTGCCAGGTGAGTACCCATGACGGGGTACACTCAAACGCCCCTCACTACAAAAGCTCCTCATACAAAAGCCCCTCACTACAAAAGCCCTTCGATCAAAAGCCCCTCACTTAAATGGTCAAGGCTTACAAAAGCCCCTCACTATTTTTCACATTACCTTTGTGTTAATCAAATCATTATACTCCAAATATTTGGACATGTATTTAGACCTCACTGTGAAAAATGTATAATTCATTCACTTTATTTTTCAAAATACATGTAATGGAGGATAATGATTAATTAACAAAACATCATGTTTGTTGAAAAAAGGTTCCGGTTCCGGTTAGCGCAAAACGTAAACAAATTAAGCAGGGATGTGATTTAGAAATTCTATAGGAATAAGCTGAGCTATGTGAACGGAACGGATAGTTATGTACATGTGAAGATCCAGGATCCAAATGAAGTAACTGTTTTCTTTGATGGAATTTAGATCGTAGTTCTTGAATTGATTTTGCCAGGGAGCATACAAGTGGGTGGGGTGAAAACGGATCGCCCAGAGCAAATTCCTGGCAAATCGTTCGTCACGCATGAATTGGCACGTACGTAAAGGTAGTTTACGGGATAACTGTCGATAATTACCCCAACGGATCAAAAAGCATGTCGGACGTTAGCACGAAGAGAAAGAAATCGTCGACGACAAGCAATAGCGACCTAGACAATAGTTCGACACTTTTAACGTCGGCAAGCAACTCGGCTTTTCACTCGGAGATAGACGAAGTTGTAGCTAAGATTTCCGGGGTCACAAGCGGGAATAGAGATTCCACAAGGAAACAGAAGAAGAAAAAGCAAAAGGTGGATATGAGTTCAGATATAGAATCGAAACTGGATCAGATAAACGAGAAACTAGACAATGTACTGACGAAAGACGATAGATCTTTTATACGAAACATAATTAAAGAAACGATAGAACAAGTGAAAGAAAAACTGCTCGAAACGGTCACGAAACGTATAGAGATTCTAGAAAATGAGATGCACGAGAGAGCATTAGCCACAGACTCAGTGGCATCGAAGGTCGCAGCAGATAATTTGGAGTGTGGCAAACGGATAGAAAGAATAGAGGACAGATACAAAGCCAATGCTGCTCGCTTGAAGAAAGAAAACGAAACTTTGAAGGAAGAGGTAAATGCCTTAGAGCAATATGGTAGGAGGAACAGTGTGCGGATAGTCGGCTTGAAACATGACAAGCACAAGCAGTCGGCAGCTGAGACCGCACAGCAAGTGAGGGAAATGCTAAAAGATCGCTTGGGGGTAGAGATAGCACCAAGTGAGATAGACATAGCACATAGGCTCGGAAAGTTTCGGGACCGCAGGAATCGTCCGGTCATCGTCAAGCTAGTGAGTCGTCAGAGGAAGTTGGACATTATGTCTCGGACGAAGAATCTGAAGGACTCTGGGGTCTACATCAATGAAGATCTGACGCGTGTAAATCGCGATGTCCTGAATTCGGTTAGACTAAAAGCCCCGGACCGTGACGAGTTTGCTTGGGCGACAGAAGGCAAGATACTCGCGGTTTTCAAATCCGTAGACGATTCTAACCCGAAGAATACCACCTTGCGCCAGATCAAATTCAAGGAGTACACGTACTGGTTGGACTTACCATGGCCAAAGAAGGCCGTGCGAGACGCTGCAAACGGTCAGTAATCATGCTGGTATGCAATGGATCCGCATTATGGTGAGACTCTCCGTAGGCTTTAGTGGCTTAACTTTCAGGTTGAGATTTTGTGGACAGTTTAGATTCAGATCAGGTCTGACGAGATGTGGGACCTGACCAGAAATCCGGACTGTCCCTCGTTTTAGACATCTATTTTCGCGGGCGAAAAATGGGGGTGTTTCGGTTAAGTTGCTGTCGGTACTTGACGGCAAGGTCACATGTCATTCAAGGAGTTGGTGAATAGTGAAGACATTAGAGACAATCGGGACAGTGGTACAGCGGACTCATAGACGGGGACTTTCATCCGATCTGCAACGGAACTAATGTACTTTCTGTTAAATGGGACAGAGTGGCAAGAAAACCCGGAAATATACAGGGTGGGCCTCGAGTATTTGACGCAGACCTATACCCTATCAGTGTAGTCAGGTTCGGCAGTAGCAAACAGCTTGGAGCTAGATCAGAAACCGAGTACTCGGTGCCTGCTCGGGATCCAAGAGGTTTGCCACTTGAACGTTTATGATGCGTTAAGATTCGAATGGAAATTGCGACACCGGACCTTTTCCGGTTTTTGTAAATTGCTGGGCAGACCTATGCTGGTGGGGAGGGTCGCCTATCCTAGTTTTCATGAAACTTAATACACATGCGGGTTATCTACTGTGATAGCACTAGACAAGAATGCCAGTATTTTGTATCCAAATGACGATGGTATTCTCAACTTGATGCAAACGGTTCCTTTGCCGGAGCGGCAACTGTTTCATCAATAGCAGGCCTACTACCTTTTGAGATTTCAGGCTGAGATTAGTTTATCTGCCAAAATACAGTTGGGTGTCAAACAGTTTGGACCCTAATAAGACGCCGAGCTGCTCGGCGTTTCGTTTGGGTCCGAAATGTTTGCATTTAGCCTGCAGAGCAAATTATATTTACAGAATTTTTCACCTACCACTTTTTCAGAATTCAGGCTGAGATTAGTTTATCTGCCAACATGTAGTTGGGTGTCAAACAGTTTGGACCCTGATAAGACACCGAGTTGCTCGGCGTCTCGTTTGGGTCCGGAATGTTTGCACTTAACCTGCAGAGCAAATTATATTTACAGAATTTTTCACCTACTATTTTTTCAGAATTCCGGCTGAGATTAGTTTATCTGCAAAAATGCAGTTGGTGTCAAACAGTTTGGACCCTGATAAGACGCCGAGTTACTCGGCGTTTCGTTTGGGTCCGGAATGTTTGCATTTAGCCTGCAGAGCAAATTATATTTATAGATTTTTCGCCTACTACTTTTTCAGAATTCAGGCTGAAATTAGATTATATGCCAAAATGCAGTTGAGTGTCAAACAGTTTGGACCCTGATAAGACGCCGAGTTGCTCGGCGTTTCTTTTGGATCCGGAATGTTTGCATGGGTATTCACTTATCCGCCTACAGCAGGCTAAATGTTAATCAGCGGATCTGGTGTTAAAATACAGTACAACTTTCTTGAGCGGCCTTCGAAAGAGGTGCGGATCGGGAGTAGTGCGGAAAGCTCCTTTTGAAACTTTCCGCATTGCTCTTGCCTTGCATCGGCCAATCGTCTCGCATTTCAGACTTTATTTCTGAACATGAGTGGCCGCTTCATACGGATGTTGATGTATTATTATGAAAAGAAGTTGAGAATTGATATACACCGAACTACTGGGGCTGTCCCCGAAAATATTAGATATATCAAGGTATCTCAGTCATGAGTAATAACTTTCTTCTAGTCCATTTGTCGTACACATCCATTTTTACTTGGAGAGTGCATGGACTGAAATACGTGTGTTTTCTTTAACGGTTAGTACCTAGGCGTTCAAAGTGCTGTATTTATTTTTTGAGATATATGTTTGTAATCTGACTGGTATCTTGAGTTCACAGCACGATGCGTATCTGAAATGATCGCTGAAAGCTCCTACAGGAGCTTTCAGCGTTGCTTTCGGCCTGCATTAGGCTGTCGTAAGTGTTTCTGAATATATGTATGGTGATGCATTTTAGAAATGTTCCATGTTGTAAGGTTTGGAGGGACCGAACTTTTAGTTTGAGTTAACCTGAAGTTCGGTTTATCCGAGTTCGAAATATCGGGTTTAAACTGTAATATTTACATTCGCCCTGCAACGTCCTTATATAACCTTATTCTAAAAAGAAAGTTGCATAACCTCATGAACACCGGAAGCACGTCATTCATTTCTTAAATATAAGAAATACAATGGAATATAAATATAAGAAATAAATGGCGTGCTCCCGGTGTTCATGGGTTATGCAGCGCATGGCTTTACGAGCAAAGATTCACGTGAAGCCCTTCGGGCTTCACTAACTTTGCTCGTGAAGCTATGCGTTGCATGACCTCATGAACGCCGGAAGCACGTCATTCATTTCTTAAATGACACCCAGATTGAAATTTGATAGGTATTACCTAGGTGTATCCAGCAAACGCCTCCGTAAAAAAAACGATGGTAATATAATAGATATTTCCTGAAATTTCTAATTGTCACTGTATCTCTGCATTCTTCGTGTAGCGTTCATACTCCGGTCTTGCCTCACTGGCGCTGATAAACTGTATGTATACTTCCTTTCAACAAAAGAAGAGATCTGAACTCTAAAATGATATATACATTGTATACTGACGGCGACACTTAGAAATTATAGTAAAGTAAGAGTTGATTTTCAGATTCCATCCCATTATAATAACAGTAGACTGGCTATAGCAATGAAAAGTCTTTCTACCCTTATATTCTGTCTAATTTTCGTTTCGTTAGATAGATATGTCCCCTGGGTAATTATCGCACGTTAATGTATGCACCATTGTAGTGTACCCGTATACCCGTCTAAATTTAGTTTCGTTAGACGGATATCCTACTGGGTAGATATGATTAAATTTTTCTCAATTATATAGTGTACCAGTGTGTCCCATCGAATTTTAGTTTTGCTAGATGGGTTACTTCCCCTTGTACCAGTGTTTGTCGATTTCTCACTTTTTTAGTTATCACAGCGAGACAATTTACTGTATGCAGACCTTTTTTGGGAACTCCCAAACCCGTTTATTGACAGACCAGCGGTGTGCTGAGTAAGAAAATAGTAAAACAGTTCATGGAAGTGATAATTGATTTGACAAACAATGCAGACCCTTGATCGGATGACTTCTTTTGGAGCCTTTTGACCAGGGCCCGAGTTAATTAAAAATACATATCGGGATACTACACTTTAAGGGTTGAACGGCTTTTAGCAATCAGGTTTATAGGGCAAATCCAGTTTTGCAACTGAATAATGTATGGCGGTATATGTTTGACAACTATTCTCTATTCGACCCTTATCTGTTTGGGGTGTATCATGGACAGAATATCATTGTTGTGGAAACTGCACGATTATATCTATGATTTTCTACAAGCAAGCGGAGTAGACCCTGATCAGACGACTCCCATAGTAACCGTCTGATTTAGGTCTACTCTGTTTGAAGATGAGCGAAACATATTTGTACGAGGAAGACGTTTAGAACCTTTTAAAGCCAGTTTAAATGACATATTTGCAAACGCAGTAGACACAGATCAGACGGTGCCGACATGAACGGTCAAACTTGGATCTAATACGTTTTAGCTACTTGTTGAATTAAATAGATCTGGCTTTTTTTTCTGTACGGTGACCAAAATGTACTGCAAAAATATGAAGATTCACGAGAAAAGTCTGCCCAGCAAGCAAGCGTGCTGACTTTTATAAAGATAAATGTACGGTGATGAATATGAAAAATAGTAAAATAATTGTTATTGTTATTGTAAAGCCTTAGGTAGCTTACGTTTCAAAATGTAACGGCTAGAATTTATCGACTTTATGGACATGTCTATACAAAATGAGTCGACAGTGCTATATAACTCTTTAATCCAAGAATACACATTTTCTGTGACTTTGAGTACATGGTGGACCCAAAATAGACGGCTACCGTAGAAACCGTCTGATCATGGTCGACCCTGTTTGCTAGTAATTTAATATAGATGTGATTACAACATTTCTGCCGTGGCCTAAATTCCTTGTACCCAAGCCCTGTCGTAGAAAGCGATCAGATTATCCGTAATATGATTAACCCTTACATGAATATTCTTGGAGTAAAGGGTTAATATTACAAGATATAGCAAATACTGTGATATGCTAGGTAGTCCCCGTTCATACCGGGTTCGCTTCATATATATACGATTCCAGCAAACAAAACATGTCGTCTGCGAAAATAGTCCTTATATACGTATCGCACAGCTTTAGAAATACCGGCTAAATTTATTTTATCCTGGATCCATGACATATGTGAAGGTTATATGTAGTTTTACTATTGTCCTGAGGTGAAAAAAGTTAGCTCAAACTTGAGTCCCGTGGAATTGTGACTACCTTGCTTTTCGGCCATATGTATTGGGGTATGCTGACTAAATGCTGAACGGCATTGAATCGGGTGAGACACTGAGTTACTCAATATCTAATCTGACTCCATTCTGGTGATTATGTTTTGTATAGATATTTAGAGGAGTAAGTTTTTGTCATGTCAGTCTCTATTACATGGGTATATAATAAAGACGGTTTTTGGACCTTTTTTTTCTTTTACATGTTTTACATGGATTGCAAGTACGTGTGTTTATCGGCGGTCACGTCAAGGTTTTTTGTAGATCCTCCTCCGCAATTTGCTAACCATGTACATAATAGTTTGGATAAAATCCTGTATGGGTAATGGTTTTGTTCATGTTACAGAGCTTACGCTTTTCCTGTGTAGTTTTTGTACCATATTACCTGTGTATGCATTTTTCTCGTTCTTTATTTAAGTTGGGACTAACTCGACTTTATTTGAATAGAAGACATGCCTCAGTTGTCATATATACTCTTTTTTGTTTAATTCATTACGGCGATAAGATTTTCCATATTCCATGGGCGATCTCAAGATATTGTCTTTAAACTGCCGTGGACTCCATGGCAACAAAAAAAGGAGGGATGCATTCAAGTTTCTTAAGGACAAAAAATGCCACATCTACTGCCTTCAGGACACACATTTTACCGAAGATCAGGCTAAAGTGATTTATTCACAATGGAACGGAGAGTTCTATTGCACATATTTCTCATCAAGTTCAAGAGGTGTAGCTATTCTTTTTGAAGAAAAAACCGATATAAAGATACACAGAAGTTTATGCGATCAGAACGGAAATTTTGTTATCCTAGACCTAACCTATGGCGATTTTAAATTTACACTGGTCAGTCTTTATGGACCAAATAATGATAACCCAGAATTTTTCCATAATATTTTTGACAAAATTGATGAATTTGGAAATGATTCTTATATTGTGTGTGGAGATTTTAACTGTGTTCTCGATCCTTCAATTGATTACCAAAATTATAAAAAGGTAAATAACAAAAAGGCAAGAGACGTAATTATTGAAAACATTCAAAACAAACAGTTAATCGACATATACAGAGAACATTATCCTGACACAAAAAGATTCACTTGGCGACGTACTCGTCCGATTCAACAGGGACGGTTAGATTTTTTCTTAATAACTGAAGATTTCTTACAGTTTTCAAACAAGTGTGAAATAGAACCCAGTACCTGTTCCGACCATTCTGTTGTAAAATTACATTTAACTTTATCAAATGTAACACACGGAAAAGGATTGTGGAAGCATAATGATTCTCTTTTAAAAGACATAGACTATATACACCAAATAAAGGATAAGATCACCAAAGTCAAACAGCAATACTGCTTTCCTGTTTACGATATGGAGAATATCAATAGGGTACAAAATAGTGATATACAATTTACCATTTCCGATGACTTATTTCTGGAAACTTTATTAATGGAAATAAGGGGAGAATCCATATCTTATGGGACCTATAAAAAAAAATGTATAAACCAAGAGCAAAATGATTTATTAGCAAATATAAAACAAATTGAAGAAAATCTAACGGACGAAAATCAGCAAGATTTATATCTTTATAGACAAGAACTTTTAAAATTAAGAGAAAACGAACTAAGGGGTCATATCATTAGGTCAAAAGCAAAATGGATAGATTATGGAGAAAAGCCTACAAAATTCTTTTGCGGTCTCGAAAAACATAATTACATAGACAAATCAATTAACAAAATAGAAAAAAATAATGGAGATATTATAACAGACCAACAGGAAATCCTTCATGAAACTCATATATTCTATAAAACCCTCTACTCAAATCAAGATCAGAATGAACAAGATGTAAATTTCGACACAGAATTTCGATCACTTAGTGTAAATAAACTGACTGAACAGCAACAATTGCAACTGGATGGATACATAACTTATCAAGAAGCTAGTGCCACACTGAAAAACATGAATAATGATAAAAGCCCCGGAAGTGACGGTTTCACAACAAACTTTTTAAAAATGTTTTGGAAAGACTTAGGAGACTTTGTGGTCAGGTCAATAAATTCAGCTTTTGAAAGGGGCTCGCTCTCAATAAGTCAGCGTCAAGGTATTATTACATGTATACCGAAAGAAAACAAACCCCGCCAATTTCTAAAAAATTGGAGGCCAATTACACTTTTAAATACAATATATAAAATTGCATCCGGAGCTATAGCAAATAGGTTTAAAAAAGTTTTACCTTATCTCATTAGCGACGAGCAGACTGGTTTTTTAAAAAATAGATATATCGGTGAAAATGTGAGACTCATATATGACATAATGCAATATGCGGAAGAAAATGACATCCCGGGTTTGTTATTGCTCATTGACTTTGAAAAGGCCTTTGATTCCGTATCGTGGAAATATATTCATAAAGTTTTAGATCTTTTCAAATTTGGAAATTCTTTTAAAAGATGGATATCGGTGTTTTATAAAGATATACAGTCTAGTGTAATCCAAAATGGATTCCTGTCAGCATTTTTCAATATCGAAAGAGGCTGCAGACAGGGGGACCCACTCTCGCCATATATTTTCATCCTCTGTGCAGAAATCTTAACACAGAAGATCAAATCAAATAAAAACATAAAAGGTCTATCCATAAATGGAACAAACCATGTATTATCGCAATTTGCAGACGACACCTCAATTATACTTGATGGCTCAGAAATATCTCTAAATGAAACTTTACAAGAGCTCAAGACATTCGCTATTTTGTCAGGATTAAATATAAACTTTGATAAAACACATGTTGTTTGGTTTGGTTTAAAGAAATATAGTTCAGAATCAATAAAAACCAAATTCAAATTAGCTTGGGGTAAATCAGAATTCAGAATGCTAGGCGTGAATTTTCATGTGGATTTAGATAAAATGATTCAACTAAATTACGAAGATAAATTGCAATCCTTAAAAAGCATGATACACTATTGGAACAGAAGGTATATAAGCCCAATAGGAAAAATAACAGTGATTAAAACGCTGTTTTTACCATTGTTTAATCATCTGTTTATCGCTTTGCCAGATCCGAGTGACAATATCTTAAAAACATTGAATGACATGCTATATAAATACCTCTGGCAGGGTCCAGCAAAAATAAAAAAAAAGTGTTGTCACAAAAGATTATTCCCAGGGCGGCTTAAGAATGATAAACATAGAAAACTTTATTAGAGGCCTAAAATGTACTTGGATTAGAAGACTAATTCAGTCTGAAGCAAAGTGGACATCGTTGGTGAAACATTTCTTAAATATTGATAAAATAGTTAATTGTGGAAAACATTATCCAGAAATAGCTGTACATAAAACTAATAATATATTTTGGAAAGATGTCCTAAAAGCATATACAGCTTACATGATGGCAGTGCCAGTAAAAGAGATAAACGAATTTATGAAATGTCCACTGTTTTATAACCCATACATACAGATTGGTGGCAAAAGTATTTTTCGTAAATCATGGTATGAAAACGGAATAAGATACATCAATGATCTATACCCAAAAGATAAAATACTAACAGTTGAGGAATTTCAGAAATTGTATGGCATAAAGGTTAACAGCTTACATTATATCGCCATAGCAAAAGTGGTATCGAACTATCTGAAAACATATTGCAATGATCATTCTAACAAGAAAATCTGTCTGCCTTTTGTACCACACCTCTTTGAACGAGTATTGACAGTTGCGAAGGGCAGTAGAATATTTTATGATATATTAAACAGTAATACAGCAGAGCCCACTAGCAAAGATAAATGGAATACCTACTTCGATTCCATATTCCTTGAATGAAATTCGATTTACAAATTACCCTTTAAGATCACGAGAGATAGTAATTTACAATGGCTACAAGTCAGAATATTACATCGATTATTACCTTTAAACAAATACCTAGCGACTTTAAAATTACAAGACAATGAATTATGTGCCTTCTGTTTCAAACAACCAGAAACGATACCCCATTTATTTTACCACTGTGAAAAAAAACAGTATTTTTTAAAGCAAGTAAAAGACGTTCTACATAACGCAAAAGTAAATATTGACTTTAACGAAGTGTCTATTTTATTTGGAGAAAGCTGTAATAAAACAAATCTGTTAATTTTATACATCAAACAATATATATACACAACAAAACAATGTAAAAGGGATATGAACATAAACGCTCTTAGAAGATATTTAGAACAAATGATAGAATCAAACAAGTTAATTACATTACAAAGTATGATGTCTTTGGGTGAACTTGAAAGCAAGTGGCAATACATTAAAACATTTTGCACTCCCACAACCGGGTACTTGTAAAGAGAGCAATTATTGCAGTTAAATAACACAATATAAGTTACTATGAGGCATGTCTTCTATTTTTTCTTTATTAAAAAAAAAAAAAAAAAAAAAACAACAACAAAAAAACATCATGTTTTGTTAATTATACATTATCCTCCAAATATATGGACATGTAAACCTCTAGAAGTATCATAGTCCCCCATTAGAAAGTAGACACTAATTAGTATTACCACAAGGCTGATATTCCTTATATATATTTACAAACAGAATCTAAAACAAAGCCTTCTGATCAGGTTCTACCCTATTTGCTCAATGACAATTAATGAATATTCATTAGCTGAACCACATATAATTGTATATAAAACAAGCATAAATTGTATAACCACAATTAACTAACACACAAACCATTTTATTAATTCCTTAACTTCCAAACAGGGTAGACCCAAATCAAATTTAAAGCTATATGATCTGGCTCAACCATGTTTGCTTTGTGACAGTTAACAAAAATTCAATACCTATAGATAATGTAATATTATCACATATTGTATATAAATTATTATAATATATCCACAACTAACACACAAATATTTCCCTTTTTCGAATTCCATATCTTAATTTTCAAAGTAGACCAAAATAAAAATACTGAGCTATCTGATCTGGATCTACCCTGTTAGCTCAATTTCAAGTTTATAAAGATTCATTAAGTAAGGTAATTAACACACTCCTTATAAAATATAAACATTATAGGAGGAGATTCCTTGTATTTATTTCAAACATGGTAGATCCAACTCAAATTTAAAGCTATATGATCCGACTCAACCATGTTTGCTTTGTGACAGTTAATGTAGATTCAATAGCTATGGATAATGTAATATTAGCACATATTGTATATAAATTATTATAATATTACCACAATTAACTAAAACACAAACTTTTTCCATTTTCTAATTCCTTAACTTTCTTAACTTTCAAACAGAGTAGACCAAAATCAAAATACTAAGCTATCTGATCTGGATCTACCCTGTTTGCTCAATGACAAGTTTATAAAGATTCATTAAGTAAGGTAATTAGCACGCTCCTTATAAAAGTAAACATTATAGATCACAAGGAGGAGATTCCCTATATTTCAAACAGGATAGACCAAAATCAAATTTATAATGTTAATTGGAGTAATGTTAATTGGCTTTTTATTACAGTTAACAAAACACTTAAAGTTAGTTCAATTAATGTTTTAAGTATTATTTTTTCATAGTGAGCGGCTTTTGTAAACCGTGACAATTTTGGTGAGGGGCTTTTGCATGAGGGGCTTTTGTAGTGAGGGGCTTATGTATGAGGGGCTTTTGTAGTGAGGGGCTTTTGTGATACACCCTCAATGACAAACAATGTAGTGTAGTATAGATAATAACACCATTCTTCGGTTGATACTTTGGTTCTAGGAGCTACTATACTGAAAACTTAATTTACCCATAATGCATTACTTTATTTTTTTCGGATGTATGGGAGTGCAACCTAGATTATCTATTCACCGCGTGCAAATCAAATTGATACACGATTGTTTAACAAAAACTCGTGCACATCCTGCGTGGTAATGGGATTCTACACCGACATTAGTACACTATACTATTGCATTAGTAAATTTGTACAGCAAATATCTTTGATAATTCCGATATTACATCCCTTTTCTACAATGAATCCCATTATCACACCGGTCGGACGGAGGTGTACGGACTTCCTGTGTTGCGATTAGCGAATCAACTGGACCCAGCAGTAGAATATTGTGTATCCATATGCAATAATAAACCACTTTTTCACCGTGACAAGTTAACAGATCTACAGTGCATGAACCCATTTAACGTTATATACATTGATTTGATTCGCATATCGATTGGTATTGATGTAATTAGCCATTGATCACTTGTTTACGTGCTTCACATGGGATTTTGGCCACAGTTTAACCTAATATTTTCGAACTTGATTATGATCAGAGACAATGAGTTGATGCTATATGAACATTAATGACAACTCTTTACTGCACTGCAGTATGGAAATTCCACGCAGTTGTTTGTTTATACAAAGAAAAGAGGTGTTTTAAAAATTCGTTAGTGTACGGTTTGTAGAAAAATCGAGAGCCAGAAATGTACAGTTTGTAGGGATCGACATGTACGGTTTGTATGGATCAAACTGAGTGTTGCGATTTATGTACTGTATATTTAGTGTATAATGACAATTGAAGATGTACATGGGGCAAAGTTCACCTCAACCAAATCGCACCAAACTCTATATACAAAGTGAGTGTATGAAAATATTACAGTAAAACCTCTCTATAACGACCACTAAATTGTGTTAATTAGTTGGTATTTAGGGCAGGTGGCTGCTTAAAGCAAGGTGAAAGTAAAACAGAACGCTCCTATAGGAGCGTTCTGTTTTACTTTCACCTTGCTTTAAGCAGCCACTTGCCATTAACACAAAATATTTGACGTAATTTAGTGGTCGTTATAGAGAGGTTTTACTGTAAGATCATGCCATTATTCGGCTCCAGATGCCTTTTCACTGCGTAATTGAAACTATTTAATTATGACCAAATGCTTATTTCTAGGACCGACTATTTAAGAGACGGATTATTCCGGTATATTTTCGAAAATCTCCATATTCCACAGTTATGTTTTCCGTGAAAAATCCCATTTAACGAATACATGTACAAGTAAACCAAGCTATATTGAGACTTGTTGTTATTTTGTTGTTTACATAACAGCACACACATACGGGACCAGTTCGTTGGTTCGAACCCCAAGCTATGCAATTTCCTTTTTTGTTTAAAAAACACAACTGATTTGCTATTTTCTTATGAAAATTCAACTGTGTGGTATTGTTCATTATGATTGATTTAAACTGTTCAATTTCACACACCAAAAATTTGAAAACGTACCTTGTTTGGGAGCTTTCGTCCGTGTACTACAGACTTTGTCAACCAACTGACTTCATTGGGACTGGACACCGCTCGAGGCTTTAGTAGTGAGCGATGTTAATGTCGTGTCCCAGATGTGTGGCAAGTTGTAGCGGCCCCCGCCTCTGTTGAGCGCCGGCTTGTGTGCTCTGATATAGATTGACTCCTTGACCCTTTTTAACTTAGAATGTTTGGTTAAGATTGTTGTTAAAGTCCATTTATCCACATAACCCTTTGAGATAAAGCTCTTAAACTTAGAACACTTGTTCACCATCAGAAACTTCATATGTAGACAAGAGTAAATAACTCTGTCAAGGATTTAGACAGAATTATGGCCCTTTTTAATTAAGTTTTTTTTGTTAAAGTACATCTATACGTCTATTTACAACCCTTTGAGATAAAGCCTTGAAACTTGGTCGCACAATTGGACTTAGAAATTGTGTTTAGCATTTGCATTTAGCAAATACGTTAACCTCGGGTTATGTTGAACAAGACCTCGACGGGCATATATTGTGTCCACTAGTTATAGTTAGAACATATTAAGTGAAATAGCTCAAGTCAGAAAGTTTTGACGATTCTAAAGAAAGTATCACTAAAACGTCTTTATCTTTTTGAGGTTGTGTATTTAAACACTTGTATTTATTCAGAAGTATACATAATACAGGTTTGATATATAACTATTTTTAAATTAGGCGTCTTATTCTTTATTTCCACCATACGCTGTGAGGTAATCACTCTTTAGAATTGTATGTTTGAGACGATTCTAACGAGTGGTCACAACACCGGGTTTGGTGGTGAAAATTGTGAAGTTAGTTTTTGAATACGCACCTTTAGCTGTGTGTTACAACAGGTCAGATGCTCTTAGCTAGCTAGCACAAACACTGTCAATATGCTAGAGTGAAATCAAAATAAAGGGGAATAACTCAAACATTATTGCAGAGTGATTGACCTTAGTTACAACAATGGTCCTCAATGAGAGGAAGCCATATGTGAAATCGGAATGCTCCATAATGGTTAGTTTAGAAATGACAGCTTAAAAAGAAATTGTAAACAAAGGGGAATAACTAAAAAGGTATTGCATGTAGAGTGATGAATTTTAGTTACATCAATGATCCTTAATGAGAGGAAGGCACATGTGAAATTTGTAAGCTCTATAATGATTAGTTTAGAAATGACAGCCAAAAGAAGAAAATGTGACGGAGAGACAGACAGATAGACAGACGGACAGACAGAGGACGGAAAAAGTGACCCCTAAGTGACACACTGCCTCTCGGCAGGCGACACAAAAACCAAATCTTGAAACTGAATACAAATCTAAGTGAGCATTACCCTACACTACACATGGGCAATGAAAGGTTCTTACCAATCCACTTTCAATTTGCTCTGAGGATTTTATAACACGATGCTTTATTGATCTACGGCGGAGTTGTGTCTGGGCCCAGATTACACCTTACCAATGAGGCGTCGTGTTATAAAATTCTCGGTGCATGCTTGTAGACCCAAGATGGTCGCTGCTTATCGAATTCACCGAGAAAAAGGTTCGTTATGCTTCATTTAAAATATTTTTGAGACATTAAGCGTGGATTGTGACATTATTTTATAGACTTGGGACGATTGTTGCAAAAATGTGTTTTCATCGGGTTTTAGGTGTGTGTTACCCGTGGTAGATATACCGAAACAGTGCAATCATAAGTCTTCCGATTTTCACTTGATGGTTGTTTGAGGTTGGATATCTATTGCGATTTTGAAAGTATCGAAATGGCAGTAGTGTTCCCGTAAGAAATATTCATTTCTCTAACAGTCGGTACCTATTTTGTTAAAATCGGTTGAAAAGTGTTGGATAAATGAGATGAAAACCGAGAGGGGTGTGCGTAATTGTTTTTTAGAAAATGAAAGTAGAGTTGATTACCTTTATAGTGCTTATATTACAATATTCTTTGGAGTTTATGAAAATGAGTTCTATGAAAAGTTGTAGTATTTAAGGACATTTTGGGAGTTGTAGTCGATCAACGCAACGTATACCTGGATATATGGATCAGACGGCTTCTATAATATCCCTCTGATTAGGTCTGCTCTGCTTGTTTATGAAATGATATAGATATGAATCTACATTCCCGTGTCCATGTGCCATAATAACAATATTAGTTCATACATGAATTTTCACGGAGAAAAGGGTTAAATGCATTCGCAATGTTTTCCCCGCCTGCAAAACCTGACAGCAACTTAATCGCCTCTGTTTTAAAGATGTATTATGCGCATTTTTCGTATTAATCAATAAACACCAGAAGCTGCACAGATATACACACAATGAAAATAATGCTTACAACCCATTTTCCGACAGGATATATTTGTTCAGTTAAATATTATCACTATCCGAATACTGCTAAATTCCTTAAAAGGAGCCTCCTTTTTAGAAACGGGGATTTGTACGGAAATCAGCGGACATCTTCGGCCAAGTTCCAATTCTATTTCCGAACAACGCTTTGAATATTTATTAGGTTGTTACCACATGTATAATGGCTGACACTGGTTGTTGGCCTACATAATAGATTTTATTCAGGAAAATAAGGCAATAAGCCCATCTTACCACATATAATTTACATGCAAATAAGCTAAATCTACCATTCAAGGGTGTCAATCAAATATAACGGTCAAAGGGAGCTAACTCATACAGGTACATCGAATGATTATTTCCGGTATGTAAAGATTTTAATCTTACGACAGATTCCGGTCAATGGCGAAGATTGTTCCGTTGGTTTCCGTAGCAATCCATTTTTCTGGGTTTTTTTCGACACAAACAACCATTTACTGACCGTGCTGTTTTCACCAAACTTTTCTTTCAAACTTGCTCACTATATGTTTATTATTCAAGTACCTAGCAAAGAGTACCCAGTTCAGCAAACTACATGCATATTTGATTATGCTGCTGCAGTTTTGCATTAGAAAAATCAGGCGTATGCGATACCTCCTACGTGTCCATCCTCGACAGCAGTCTAGTTTTTTGCTATAGTAAAATCAGAGTTTAATGTTTATGTGATAAAAATTGTCTTTGGTTGCCCCTCCCGCCTACTCCCTTTTAAAATCATTTTCAAAAGCTTGGATCCACATCTGTTGCTGTAAAACTTCTCCGGATTTTCGAGTAGTCACAGTGATTGCTCCAACGTGTGTTGTGTCCAACGACGGCCGAGCGGTTATTTTCAGATATTCCTAAACCAACTGCCCCTGAGCGCGAGCGACTTACATGGTAAATCGCCACTTACTTTACAAGTGATCGGTTAACGGCTGATTTACAGAAATAAATCACCCAGAGATTTTGAAAAACACTGCCACTCCATTGGACACAATATAATTTCAGTCACTAAATACATTTAGGCTATATGAAATGTTTATTAGTATGCATTCATGTCATTGCTGTCACTGAAATATAATCCATACCTCATGCCAGTCACTTTACATTTCATGGACATGTCTTTGGATCTGACATAGGACTATAATTAGTTAGTTGTAATGTTGCACAACAGACCACCATCCACTGCATGCTGGGTACCAGTGACCATTGATGAATGATTACTAAGTAGATACAACACTGGACCAGCCACTTCATCGACTTCCAGCGGTCTTGGAATAGCATTTCTTTCTTTCACGACCTTGTCTAAAGGCATTCCTTCGGCGATGATCTTCTTCGTTAAGTCTGTCATTACCAAATTCGGTTGAACTGAATTCACACGAATGTTATGCGGTCCAAGTTCAAGAGCAAACTGCTTTGTTACCATATCCAAGCCTGCTTTCGACACCGAATAGGCTAGAAGTGCATTGATAGAACCCACACCAGCTACGCTAGAAATGTTGACGATGGAACCTTGTTTCTTCTGTTCGATCATCTTCTTGGCGCACACCTGGATAATATTAATAGCAGCAAATAAATTAATAGACATGGTTTCATCTAAATTCTCCTTGCTTGTTTCAAGTGCTGGACTTGGAATTCCAATCCCAGCATTGTTGACTACACCATCCAAAGCTTCGATGTCGTGCAGAACACTCTTTGTTTCGGCCCAGTTGGAAATATCCAATTTAATAGGCATAATATTGGAATATTCCTTCGACAAGGTTTCTAGAGCTTCTTCATTTATATCCACGGCATACACTTTACATCCAGAATTTGCAAGTGTAGATGCGATTCCTCTTCCAATGCCTCTTGCGGCACCTGTGACGAGGACCTTTTTTCCTTCAAAATTGAAACTCATGATCTCGTGTTGAAAGTAGTGTTCAGCCAAAAATGTGTTTATGTACTGGTAATGTTTATCGATTGTGTTCAACTAAGCCTGATTTGCTTCAGTAAGCTAAGAAATATGTTGAACCTCGTATACATGAACGAGTTCGTAAAGATCACTTGCCAGATAAGCTTAACCCACTGTATATTCATGTAAGAAATACATGTATTTACACCATGAATTGTTAATAGCCGTTTCTATAATGGCCTATGACCAAAGCATATTTTGGCCAAAAACAAAACTATAGTATACGTTTAGCAAATAGAATAGTCCATGATATTGGTCTACTCTGTTGGCAAAGGCGTTAAAGGAGTATTGATTGAGAGTAAAGGGTTAATATAAGTTGTATTTATATTTCACTTATAAAGATGTATTACACGTATACATGCATTTGCACAAACATGCCTGTTAAACTAACGATGTTAAATACTACTGACCGAGTGTCAAACAGCTTGGCTCCTGATGAATCAACGAGATACTCAGCTTCTCATCTGGATCATGGATGTTTACAAATGCGAGTCAGGTTGCAGATAACGCGTCAAGGGTTAAAATGGGGATGCTTGATTGATCTGGGTTTTCATTTCGAGAGCGACTAATAGGGCCTGATGTCGGCCTGATGTCGCAATGTGGCAACGTTTGTAAACAGTTTGGGTCAGGATGAGACTCCGAGTAACCCCGTGTCTCATCAGGGTGTAATCTATTTCACACTCCGTCAATAGCTTTTCA
The DNA here is from genome assembly GCA_963576725.1 of Azorinus chamasolen. Lineage (NCBI taxonomy): Eukaryota > Metazoa > Mollusca > Bivalvia > Cardiida > Solecurtidae > Azorinus > Azorinus chamasolen. Next base: position 13,526,536 of record OY755248.1, on the reverse strand, counting down.
AACACTTTGTCGCATCTGAAGTAATCAAAATTGTACCAGATCCTAATTGGAGTCGTCATATTTTTCACAGGGTTGGGGGATAAGCGTTAATGTATTAAGCAGCAATCTTATGATAAAGACACCCACATAATTTTATGTTCATTAATTATTTCCCTGTTCTATGCGTATTCCAAATTTCAATGCCTACTGACTATTCATGGACACAATAGTTATAACGAAATATGGAAGGTGGCCATTTTGTAGCCATGTAAGGAAAATAAATAAACAGACTTACCTACAGGAGCCGTCTGATCTCGGTCTACTCTGTTTACAAATGCGTCAAAATGAAAAAAGAAATGGTAATGTGGTCGCTGTATAGAGGGCTTCACTGTATAATTATTCATACAATATTAGTTCCATTAGCAAACAGAACAGACACTGAACAGATGGTTCCTTTAAGACCTGTCTGATTTGGGTCTACTCTGTTCGCAGATATATGATAAGGCGTTTATATGAAGGAAATGGTTTAGACGTGCTTGTAAATCACACCACCATAAAATGTGATGTGAAATACCTTGTCGCAGATGCGCTGCACTAATACTTGCCAATAAGTAAAATATTTTGATGAAAATATTTTTAGTAAGGTTCCTTAGTGTATGATATTGTCCTGTTTTATTAACCTGTCAAAATTTAAATAATTATACGCTTGCTGAACACGCCATCAATAGCTTCGGTTGATATCGATTGTTTCCGCGAATGAAAGTTGTCCTACTTGGCTTATTCGAGTACTTGTACATTTATTGTGAATCTCGTGAAAAACGTTTGAAACACAGGTTTACCCAAGCTAAATATATCTTTTCAGTGACGTAGGAATATTCATATTTTGACAGGTCAATAAAACAGGACAATACCTACTGTAAGGGCAATATATAGAGGATCTTACACGAGTGTTCATTACACATTGTAGTTATGAAACGAGTTTACTATAATATGACACGAGCTTTAGCGAGTCATATTCATTACAGTAAACGAGTTTCATAAAAACAATGTATAATGAACACGAATGTAAGATTCTTTTTATCACATAATCCTTAAAATGCCATAGAAAATTAAACAGACTAGCTGGCGACTGTTTCTGCCATTGCTTTACAAACAGCGTAGTAATACAACGGACGACGCGAATGGAGTGCTGTGATTGGCTAACGCTATATAAATGAGCCATACGATTGGCTAACTTGCTAATTTGCATAATAAATGCACTAGTGCAATTCTGCGAAATACGGCACTCTGTTATGGCACTCCCGCATGGCAGATTATGTGATAAACAGTTGTATTGTCCTGTTTTATTGACCTGTCAAATGTGAATATTCCTACGTCACTGAAAGGATATATTTAGCTTGGGTAAACCTGTGTTTCAAACGTTTTTCACGAGATTCACAATACATGTACAAGTACTCGAATGAGCCAAGTAGGAACACTTTTATTAGCGGAAACAATCGATATCAACCGAAGCTATATATGGCGTGTTCAGCAAGCGTATAATTATTTAAAGTTTGACAGGTTATTGTCCTGTTTTATTAGTTCTGTGTGTACATGAGTGTGTCGCCCCGTACACGATTTTAAAGAAGCCGGTGTTCTCTAGCTATTAGACAAACCTGTCTTAAGCGACTTTACAAACCGGTTTATTGTAGGCCCGTAAAGCAATTGGTTGCTTAATGCATGTGAAAAGTAATCCAGAAAACAGACTGCATCTCCTGTATTAAGCAACCGCCAGACTTAATATCTCTGTGTCCAATCAATTTAAGGTCGCTTAGTTCTACCGTACTAGGCAATCTAGATATATTGATGAATGGGCATTAATGGTATGTTATAAATAAATCTTAATTTGTTGTTGGTACGGGAAACTACTCGTATTACAAATATCTAAGAAAGTCCCATTGTGTTCCTGTGACCACCAGCATATTTCCTTGTTCAATACCATGTGCTGGCATTCGACGAGTTTGGGAAGATTCGAATACTTCTTTAAACCTAGAATTAAAGTTTTATTAACTTTCGGCTAGTGGTCCCCGAGATAAAGTTTGACTGCCGATGTGAAATCAGTATTTTTAAAATCCGTTCCCTGTTCTATGATTATCCCAAATTTCGATATCTATTGAATATTCATGATCACAAAATAGTTATAATGAAATATGGCAGGTGTATCATTGCAGCCATGTTAGAAACTAAAGAAGCAGATCTATCACAATCCATTGGCAAACAGCAGACCCTGATCAGACGGCTCCTATAGGAACCGTCTGATCTGGATCTTCTCTGTTCGCAAATGCGTGATAACACGTTTATATGAAGGAAAGAGTTAAATAATAAAGGTTAATGTGTTATTTGAAATATCATTTGTAATCATATATACATTATTGTAAATAGGAATTAAATATGCCGGCCTACATATGGGAGCTTTTTGCATTACTTGTGACCTGCATCAAGCTACCACGTTCCTTACAGAACCATAACTAGACTTCCATTTTGAAATCCGCCTAAGAGAGGACTACTTTGCTTTTCAACGCCCATTATGTTACTGTTTCGCGTTAAAAATCATACTTAAAAAGTTTTATATTGTATATTTTAGATTTTTATTCGTGTCATACCCTTTACCTCATGAATATTCATGTAAGAAATATTTATTAGCTGACTTTAAATAATGCTATATGAACATTATATGTTTTGGTTTTGGTAGAAACTGTTGAAACGGATCTATAACTTCATAACAGAATATGCCCTGTCTTTT